>MU740366.1:0-38707 GCA_026770625.1 Nicotiana glauca
TCGGCCATCTGCTGCTTAAGCTTATACATTTCTTCTTTCATAGCACTTACGTCTACCACCTCATCATCCCGGGCCAGGTCCACAACTGTAGGCTCAATATCTTGGCTAATTGCTTTCGTCATGCCTTTAGAGCGAGTATTGTACTGATGGGTTGCCAGAATGCCAGCTAGCAAAAAACCACATGTCTGGACTTAACAATAACAATGCTCGTTAGTGGTTAGGTCATTATTGATCAAATAATCGCACATTGGGAACACAGATATATTTAAACAATTTTGCTCGGCCACATGCATCATCCCGACTTTCTTGACTATGGCTTTTCATTCATTTTTGCCTTTTTCTTGCTTTGCCAATTTTTTTGCTACGACTTTTCTTTCACCATTTTTCTTTCTTTTCTTTTCTTTTCTCTTTTTTTTCTTTTTCATGTTCTTTTGATTTATGTTTATATGATTAATATCGATCCTATAAATTTGCCTATCGCGTATGTGTTTGAAGTAAAGAAAAACAAAAACACAAACACAGATTTTTTGGAGTTTTCAAATTTATTAATAGCCAACAACGATTACAAAGATAGACTGTAAATGATAACCAAACTACAACCCTCTAAACAATAGTTTGAATTCAAATGCAAAAAATGAACAAAAAATACAGACTCGAATGCTTAACCTAATGCAATATAGACTCAAGAATACATCAAAGATCCTAGTGCCCGCAGGACATCGTTCAATCTCACGGCGGGCCTATATGCAAGTCCCTTTTGGAGTCGGTCTAGGTCACCCATTATTTGTTTCACAAATATCATCACTGAGGCGAAAAATGTAATCCGGGTCATATCTTCACATATCTGGCCCTTCCGGGTGATGTAATGAGCAATGTCAAGGATTCTTTCTCTAATTATCTCTTTCTCCTGAAGTAACCTCCCAATTTGTTCGGCCCGAGCCTCCAAAGTTTGTCGATTCTTCTCCTGAAGTTGTTGTAGATCCATCTCTAATTGTGCTAAGGCTGCATAGCAATGTTCCCTTTCCACATTGAACTCTTTTGCTTGTTTGCTTATTTTGACCTCTGGCACAGAACTCCGGTCGACCAAGATATCGGAATTCTCTAGGATCCATGATCCGTAACATCCTGAATGGTGTGTTTTCGTTGAAAACATGCCATTAGGGATATTACGATCAGGTATCCTCAAGAATTAGGTTAAAGTTCGTTGACCATAAAATTTAGTCTTGAAATCTTGTGAGTTTTAGTGGGATTTGAGGGGTTTTGATCATGGATTAGGGGTAAGGGAGTTCAGGGGAGTGTGTGGTATAAAAATGGAGTCATTTGGCCTAAGTGACGCACTGGCCGGAAAACTTCAAACGGATATTCGAAGCTTTCTGGGCAGATTCGACGGAAACCACTTAGGGGAAAGGGAAGAGGAGGTTGTGGAGGACCTACGGTGTTATTTTGGTGGCCATTGGCATACCATGCATCTTCGCCAGAAAATCTTAGATCGGAGATTTGACGAGCTCCGGCAAGATTCGAGAGAAACCAATGGTAGAAATGGAAAAAGGGATTCACGGGGAATATATGGTGTTAATTTGGGGTCTTTTAGCATGGAAATGCCGGCGAAGTTCCGGCGAAGCTGGAGATTGGGTACGAGGAAGGCGATCTGATATCTTTTAGGGTTTGATTATTTTTCAGACATTCATATGTAATGTCAGGATTAATTTTGGCCATTGGATCACAGGAAATGAAGGGCTGAGATTGAGCTTGAGTTTTAGCAACTTAAAACGACGTCGTTTGAGCATCTATTGGACCGGACTGGGTCAAAATTTTGGGCTGAGGTTTACTCACTTTTGGGCCTGTGCATTTTTAATTTAAAACTGGCCCAATCTGGGTAGCCCCTCACTTGTTCCATTTGTTTTCTTTTTCTCTCTTTTCTTTTTTTTTTAATTTTCTTTATTCAATTTTTGTTTTATTTCCATTTTTTTGTATTTTTATATTTTAATTATTTTTTCTGATTTTATAAGAAAGGTAAAAATAAAACTCACCACCAAATTCCACTAAAATTCGATTTCCTAATTAATTCCTAATTAAATGCAAACCAATACAAGTTTAAACTAAAATGCAAAGTATTATTTTTGTTATTTTCCCCCTATTTTGTCCTAAAACAAATTAACTCTTAATTGATTCTAAAGTATGAAATTAGAACCTAAATGCAAAAATGCGTATTTTGTATTTTCATATGCACTAAAATGCACAAATAAAAATGCAGAAAATTAACATAAATAACAAAAAAAAATTCACCAAATTGCAAAATACTAAAACAAAAATTATTTTGTTTGGAATTTTGGGAACAGTTCATATATAAGGAAAAAATCACGTGCTCACAGGGCACTTCTGCCTACCTGCTTGTTTGTGGGTGGTATGGTGAGGATACTTTGTGGCAAAATCCATACTTCTCCAACAGACGTGCAAACGCTCTATTGCAAAAATCAGAGCCACCATAACTTATTATGGCTCGGGGGGTGCCAAAACATGTGAAGATGTTTTTCTTTAGAAAACTAGCCACCCCTTTTGCATCATTGGTTGGGAGAGCAACTACTTCGACCCATTTGGAGACATAGTCAACATCAACCAGTATATACTTGTTACCGTATGATTTGACGAAAGTCCCCATGAAGTTGATTCCCCATATGTCAAACACTTCTACCTCTTGGATTACGGTCATTGGCATCTCATGACGACGAGATATGTTGCCCGTCCTTTAACATTCCTCACAGCTTTTGACCCAAGCATGGGCATCCTTGAACAATTTAGTCCAATACAGGCCTGATTGCAGCACCTTTGTTGCTGTCTGAATTCCTCCAAAGTGTCCACCATATGGTGAATCATGGCAAGACTGCAAAACATAGGGTTGATCTTGTTCGGACATACACCGCTGGATCATGTTATCAACACATATTTTGAACAATGGAGGTTCATCCCAATAGTATACCCGACAATCACGGAAAATTGTTTTCTTCTGAATTGAGGAGAGATCATGAGGTACAATACCATAGGCTAAGTAATTAGCAATATCAACATACCATGGTGCCTCCTCCATTATCATAGCCAGTAATTGCTCATCAAGGAATGTCTTAAGGATATCTTTAACCTCCATTCTCTTTTCTGCCCTTCCAACCTCGAGAGGTGGTCTGCTACTTGGTTGTCTGTCCTCTTTCAGTCACAAATTTCCAGGTCAAATTCTTGTAGCAACAGAACCCAGTGAAGCAAGTGGGCTTTGACTCTTTCTTTGTTATCAAGTACCTAATGGTTGCATGGTCAATATAAATAATAACTTTCAAGCCAATCAAATATTACCTAAATTTGTCGAAGGCAAACACTAAAACGAGCATTTCTTTTTCCGTGACCGTGTAGTTCAGTTGTGCACCACTAAGAGTCCTGCTTGCATAATAAATGGATGCATAATATTCTTTTTGCGCTTCCCCAAAACTGTTCCTATAGTATAATCACTGGCGTCGCATATCAGCTCGAATGGTTGATCCTAGTTGGGGGCAACAATGATGGGTGCAGTCACCAATCTCTTCTTCAGCTCCTCAAATGCTAACCTGCAATCATCAGAAAACAAAAAGTGTTGGCCTTTTTCAAGCAACTTACATAAGGGGTTAGCAATATTTGAAAAATCCTTGATGCGCATGTAAAATCTAGCGTGCCCAAGGAAACTTCTCATTGCTTTCACTGAAGTGTGTGCTGGGAGCTTCTCAATCATGTCAAATTTTGAATTATCCACTTCAATCCCCTTTTTGGACACTCTATGCCCCAATGTTATCCATTTTTGTACCATAAAATGGCATTTCTCCCAGTTCAGCACCAAATTTGTCTCCATACATCATTTGAGCACTCTCTTAAGGTTGTGAAGACAATCTTCAAATGAATCTCCTACCCCAAAAAATCATCCATAAATACCTCCATAATATCTTCGACCATGTCAGTGAAGATGGCTAGCATACACCTCTAGAATATGGTCGATGCGTTGCAAAGTCCAAAGGGCATCCTCCGAAAGGCAAGGATGCCATACGGACATGTGAAGGATGTTTTCTCTCTATCTTTTGGGGCTATTGAGATATGATTTTACCCGAGTATCCATCCAAGAAAGAAAAATGGGATCGCCCAGCTAACCTATCCAACATCCGGTCAATAAAGGGTAAAAGGAAATGGTCCTTTCGGGTGGCTGCATTTAATTTCTTGTAATCCATGCAAATCCACCACCATGTGACTGTACGAGTTGACATCAACTCGTTCTACTCATTTTGCACAACTGTTATTCCACCCTTGTTGAGTACACACTGAACAAGGCTTACCTAATTGCTGTCAGAGATGGGAAAGAAAATTCCTACGTCCAGCCACTTGATGACCTCTTTCTTCTCTACCTCTTTCATATATGTGTTCAACCTTCGTTGATGTTCCCTGAAAGGTTAGCTCCATTATTCTAGGCGAATCTTGTGCATACAAAAGGCCAGGTTGATACCCTTTATGCCTGCCATGGTCCACCAATGGCAATTTTACATTCCTACAACACATGAAATAATTGTTCTACCAGCACAGCTAGCAAACCAGATGATATAATAACATGCAAAGTAGAATTGAGACCCAAGAAAGCATAGCTGTGGTGGATTAGAAGCGGTTTCAGCTCTAGTTTGGGTGGTTCCTCTATGGATGGTTTTGCAGGTGGTGTCGCTCTCTTTTCTAAGTCAAGGGACTCGAATTGATGTTCCCTCTTCCAGAATCCTTGGCCTTCAAGTGTCATGACCCATTATGCCAAATCTTCACCATCCAAATCCTCTAAATTTTTCAAGCACACTTACAATGGATCTTTAGCATTCAAGATCTCATCATCTTCATGCAAGATCACATCTACAACTTCCACCAGTGAGCAATTTGCATATTTACTGAGTCTCCTCATGGATTGTTGAACGTTGAATATAACTTATTCATCGTTCAACCTCATTTTTCACCCCCCCCCCCCATGTTTCACAATCAATCAATGCTCTCCAAGTGGCTAAGAATGGCCTCCCTAGAATGATGGGTATCTCTTTATCTACCTGGCAGTCCAGAATAACAAAGTCTACTGGGAATACAGACTTTCCCACTTGTACAAGCACATCATCAAGGATCCATGTCGGCCTTCTAACCGTGCGGTCAACCAGCTGCAATAGCATCAAAGACGGTCTAGCTCTGCCAATGACCATCTTTGTGTATATTGCTAAAGGCGTCAAGTTTATGCTAGTTCCTAAGTCACACAATGCTTTTGCAAAAGTATAACTCCCAATAGTACATGGAATAGTGAAGCTACCTGGATCAGAAATCTTTTGAGCCATAGATCTTGTCACTATTGCACTGTAGGTTATGTTAGAGTTACTATGGATAGGTCCTGAAAATAAAATTTTCATGACATCAGGTCCTTCATCATCTTTGCATAGCCTCACATTTCCCTCAAAGCATTCATCAGAGGAATATTCAATTGAATTTGATGAAGCATCTCCATGAATTTCCTGTATTGATCTTCTTTCTTTTGTTTTGCTAGTCTCTAAGGGAATGGTGCAGGTAGCACCCTTTGTTCACTGCTTATTGGCTTCTCTTTTTTGGGGTTTTGTGGCACAAGAGGTACCACTTGTTCTGCAGCTTTTTCACTATCTTTGGCCTTACCCTTATCAACCTAATCCTGTCCAACCATCACTTCAGTGAGTTCTACTGATTCATCTATATCTAACAGAACTGGAGTAGTTGGCATAGTCTCTCTTCTAGATTGAGCAACTTCTTGATCCTTGCCTCAATCTCTCCCATTCCGGAGACTTACTGGCATCGGTTGGGTTTTTCTCATTGGGGTTAATGTTCGTGTTGGCTGGCAATGTTCCCTGGGGCAGTTATTTAAGGCCATGGACAACTGCCCTAGAGTAGTTTCAATATTCTTTATGGTTGAGTCACGTACTGCTAACTTTTCCTGCATCTTACCATTTGTTCCAATGAGTTGTTGCAGCATACCCTTGATTTCTACCATGTTGTTATCATGTTGCCGAGAAGGTGGCTGATATGCCAACTGTTGCTAGTTCTGTTGTGGATAGCCCTGTTGTCTCCGATATAGCACGATTTGGCCTTGGAGCGGCATACCTCTAGGTTGTGGCATGTTCGGTCTGTACTGCTAATTGGGTGTTGGTCTCTATTGTTGTCCTCTTTGTCTTTGACCTCCAAAAATGTTGACACAATTTATATCCTCTCTTAACCTTTGGTTGTCACCTTCTCCACTCCATGAATACACATAAGACTGATTAATGCAAGGTGTACACAGTCCTCCATTTGTTGTGTCAACGATATGCACTTGCTTTGTACCCATCTCATCAATCTTTTTTGTCAATATACTCATCTGAATCATTTGTGTAGCTACGTTCTCTGCATGTGAATTTTTTGGGTCAAGAGGAACTGAATGCACTATTGGTTCCAGGGTCGTACCACTCATCATCCACCCCAAATGTTGGGACATCTTGTCAAGAAGGATTTTACACTCTGTAAATGTCTTGCTCAAAAATGCACCCCCAGCTGAAGCATCTACGTTGGCTTTTAAATTGTCTGATAACCCCATGTAGAATCTCTGGTCAAGCATCTGGTCTGGAATACCATGGTAGGGACACTTCACTAGCATCCCTTTGAATCTTTCCCAAGTTTCCTGCAAGGTCTCAGTAGGTTGCTGCTTGTACTGCAATATCTCATCAATCTTTCTTGCAGTCTTATTGCGTGTTGATACTCAATTTCTTCCTATATATTTTTATATGCATAAATACCTTTAAAATAGCATACATATGAACATATAAGCACGCACAAGGTTTTTATAATTTTTCCATAATTTTAAGGATTTAAATTAATTTATTTTCTCCCCTTTTATTCATAAAATCCCCAATAATTATTTCCCAAATTATTGTTATTATGATTTATTAATTTAATATCTATATATAATTACATTTTATATGTGTAAAATTGGTCCCTATATTTTTAATATCATAATTACATAGTTTAAATCATTTTGGTATAGAAAATTATTTTCCGAAAATTGTTTACTACTCATTATAAAGTAAATGATAAAAATTGGCTATTTAAATTATAGCCAGATTTGGCTTTCAATTATGGCCTATATTGAACCCAACGCAAGCCCAATTTCCTACCAAATTATCCGACCCAGACCCTATAAACACTCACCCAAATCTAGAACTCATCTACCCTATCAAATCTTGGACGTTGATCTCCTAAATCAACGGTCCATATGATCCCTTTCCTTTTCTAGTCCTAATACCCCTAACCCTAGTCATTCTTTACAGCCTGCCGCCTCTAAATCCACTCCTCTCCTCTTTACTCTCAACTTAACCCTAAATCCTTTTCAACCGCCTCCCTTCTCCGGTCTTCTCCGGCGACCACGTTTTAACCCCAAGCCTTCAATGGCTCCTCCATTGCCTTGCTCATCCACTTTGAGGCCTTCAAGGGCCCTGGGTCATATCGACTTGTATCTAGGTTATAGTTTTGGCTGTTCATGGCTTCTCCGATGTGATTTTGGGCAAAGTCACATAACACTTGTTATGATATTTGAAGTTTTAAGCAGGTTCTTCCATCTCTACATGGGTTTCTTGGAAACCTAATTTTCGTTTGTATCACTTAGATCTGGGCCATTTTTAAATGATTCGAGTTTATTCCGTCTATGTTTGACACTGTTCTCGAACCTATTTTGAAAAATCATCGACTTCAAGCTGTTTTTACTTTATTTAAAGTTAGGGTTTCTCGGAGTTTCTTCTACACTTGTTTAAACTAATTTTTTTTATGTTTAAACCTCTATCCTATGCATATCTTGACTGATTCTGTGTTTCTACTCCTTTTTTAGCTCGTCTATGTTGAAAACCCTAGTTCTTGGTCTTAACCTTGGGTTCTGAGTCTGTATTTGATGATTTGTTCTTTTAATCTATATGCTTGCTTTTTTCTCAAGAATCCCTGAGTTTTTTGTGATTTTACCCTATTATGCTCATTAGGGTTTCTAATTTTTTGCTTCTTCTGCGTATGCTATGTTTATTTCGTTAAACTCCTCTAATCAGTACTATGTTCCATGCGAATCCCTGATTTTTTCTGATTTTTGCCCTACTGTGCAATTAGGGTTTCTAATTTTTGGCCTCTTCTTGCCTACTGTGTGTTTATTCCGTTTGTTCATAGAAATTTATGGTAATTCCCCCTTAATTAGTACTATTGTCTATCAAAATCCTTGATTCCCTGTGATTGATATCCTTCTAATCTCTTGTAATATAAGTTCTGCCCCCCTCAAGTATGTGTACTGCCTTGGGATTCTCTTGAGAACCCTCTGAACTCTGGCATACTGAGGCTGGCATTTCCACACTGCACTTGTTCAATCTTTGGCTACTAAATCTAGGTGTACGCACTGCCCGGGATCCTTGAGATCCTTAGGGAACTTTGATGCACCTAGACTTTGACTTTGTCTATGGAATTGAGGCATATGAGGACATTGGAGGCTTTGGGAAATATGGGCCTAATCGGAGGCTCCCTATAGAATAGCTTCTTGATTTTTCTATTTACTTATGTAATTCATTCATTGGTCTGTAATAATTTGTAAATAGATATTTGGGTATTTAGTGAAAAGGGTGGGTAGATACATGTTTTATGGGGTAGTTCGAGTAGAAATCATGCTCATAGGGCTTTACTTTTAAATCTATTTGCTCTACTGAGTAGAAATCATGCTCCTATGACTTTATGTTTAAATTTGATTGACTTACCAAGTAGAAATCATGTTTACAAGGCTTTACATCTCGCCATATTAGAAACCATGCCTATAGGTTCGAAATAATCATAATTTCAATGTCTTAAAAATCAGGTTGACTTATAGATGCCATGCCTATAGGACTTAATCCAGATTTTGTCATAACATGTTTTCCATGCCTGCAAGTCTTTAAAATCAGTATCAAACGTAGATATCATGCCTATAGGGAACCATATTCGAAACTCTTTCTGTCAATCCAATTTAGTCAAAATAAATCAACTTAGTCCACATCTAGTTCCTTTCTGAATTGGTTTTATTAAGTATTTCATATTTCCTGAAATAAGTTCTTTCAAATTGCCTCAATCTCATTATATATCATGCCTATAGGTACTAACGAAGTCCGTTTCAAAACCTAATTTATTTCTATACAAATGCGTTAATCAGCACTCCGCCTATAGGCAAGCCCTTAGGGCATTTTCAAAATTGTATATCTAAAGTTGTTTCTATTGCTTAATGTTCTCTGATCCTAACAGGCTTTAAAAATCCATAGGCAACTGCTAGGGTTATAACTTCTGAGTCTAAAAGAGGTTGTTTGTCTTCTGCATATTCACCTAGATATCCTGCATTAGGACATTGTCTAATAAAAGACCTTAACTATGCTTGAGTCGTGTTGTTTATGTGTTTGTTTGAGCTGGAAACTTTGAGCCTCTAATTGCTCCCTATTATGTGCTGAAAGTCCTAAGTGTTTTGATTGTCTCCTTAGAATTTTTACCTTTTAAAACTTTAGGGGTGCGTCTAGAACCACCTATAGGTAGAGGTCATAACTCTCTCAGGACCATTAAGAAGGGACGTGTAGCAGCACGCAGTAGAAATTGTTGACCAAACACTAGCTTTGTATGACCAATAAGGGAATGGGAAGGGTAGATATGGGATACAATGACTACGCACTAATGTCACGTGTATCCCCTCACTGAGGAGTATTTACCTGACATTCTGTGGGGTGATCCTGTAGGATAACCAACCTAGGACCTCTCCTTTACCAAATATTTCTTTATTTAAACCTTTGTTTTTCAACTTGTCCAAATCTTATTACTTGAGTTATCTAACGTGCTTTACTTACGATATATTTGATTCAATTGTTTACTTGTAATGGACTAAACGGTGAATATAAGTTTGGCCAGGACCCACAGTTATGGACTAAGAGGGGTGCCTAACACCTTTCCCTTGAGGTTACTTCGAGCCCTTACCCTAATCTCTGTTAATGCAGACCAACCCAAGAGATAATCACTCTAGGTGCCCTAACACACCATAATCTGTTAGGTGACGACTCTTCCAATACCCGATTCCCAATAGGAAATGAGTTATTACCCCCATGAATATCGAAAGTACTTCCCTGTCAAAAAAAGGGAAAAAAGGGGCGCGACAGCATGATGACTCTGTTGGGGATACCTTTAGGCTCTTACCATGACGAACTTGTCTTTTACAAATTAGTCCAAGCAAGCTTATCCCGTACCCTTCTCCCTTATTTGAATTTAACTATCTATTTTTCAAGCATTTATGATTTCTTTATTAACCTAAAACTGACTTGTCTCTTTATTTCCTTTTTTCGGAACTTTCTTTCAATTATTTAAATATTGTATTTATTTTTCCTACGCGAAAATACTTGACTACATGTTATTAATTGCTCCATAAATCATGCTCCGCATCATATTCCACTCATGCATCTCAAGTCCTATAGCAACGCTTTAATGAGTGGTTGCGCTCTTCCTATTTACTACCCTAAAATTCAGAAAGGCTTATTTGCGGTAAAACCAGTCGATCAGCGGTGCAGTCGATAGTTCTGTGCCTTCCTCCTCGAGTTGTTCGCTTGAGGGTACCAGTCTAAAACCCCATAGAAACCTTACTCTGGTTAAAATTGTGCATGCATCATGGTTAAACCAAGTCGGATCAGTTATGTTGTCCATATACTGATCCTCTAAATAAGCCTTATCCAAAAACCATCGTGTTTTCCATAATTCCAACAAACACAACCATGTTCTGTGCATCAATTTGGAGAACTAAATGCCGATATATTGATCATAAATGTATAAATAGTCGAGTCCGGTGGGGGTAAGGTCTAACCCTTTTATTTTCAAGAAAATAAGGCACGAGGTCCACAGATTCGGTATGGTTAGCAATATCCCACCATTGTTGCTAGATTAGTGGGAGGACCTTTCCTCCAGACCGATCCAATTTATCGTAATCGATTAGTTAACATGTTGGTTAACCGTATTCTGAAACACGAAAAAAAAATCTTTGGCTTATCAAATTATCTATCGAGTCGTGAAAAATATTCAACAAAAGACAGAAACAAATCCACTATCTATTTTATGTCAAGCAATACGTAGAGTAATTCCTGATATAACAGTAAAAGCATATGTGTAGGTGGATCGAGTCATCAAGTTCCCGTTGAAATATGATCATGTGAAAAAGTACCTAGGTAACTTGCCTTCCCTACTAGATATTTAGCCAAACAACAAATTGATCGAAGCTCCCACTATGTTCTAGGATAGTAAAAGAGTCGCGTTTCACTTTGGTAACATAGAAATGACACCACTTCCATAGGAAATAGGAGGACTTGCAAGACTAACTTGGGACAACCCCTAGCTATTGGTACTAGAAAACCGTACGGGCAGGGGATTTTTTAGGACGATGGGGTTAAAGAAGAATGTTGACCTAGTGTTCATGAAGGATTCCTACATGCCTTTAGAATACCTGTACGAGAGATATAGCCATATCAAGTCTTTCCGCACTTACCATGATGACATCTCCCTCACTTCACTGGATCACATCCACCATAGAGTGTTTGTATTCATCGTATGCTTTCTAGGCTTCATAGTATTCCCAATGAAAAAGGGAAGAATCCATACTAGGTTGTCTATGGTCGCTAAGACTCTGATGGAAGGGATTAATGGGCAGACATATATAATAGTCCCCATGATCATAGCCGACATCTATATGGCTCTGGAGTGCTGTCAAAGAGGGGTCAAGAATTTCGAAGGTTGCAATTTGTTGCTGCAATTATGGTTGCTGGAGCATTTCCAAAAGGGTCGCTACCGTCAGGAATATCCGCGATGGGCTTGGAACGACCATATTTCCTTCCATCACCCTAAGCAGATGACTTACATTCCAGATAGATTTTCTTAGCCGGAAAGTGCTAAAGAATGGGTAGAGTTCTTCGACAACCTGACCGAGAAATAGGTGCAATGGATGTTTGAATGGTTCCCCACAGACGATTTTATTATCAAATCCAGGGACGCTATGCACTTGGTGTTGAACAGGTTAAGAAAGATATACCCATATGTCCTTATTAGAGTTATTAGGCAGGCAGGCAAAAAATAGGTTGTACCAAGGGTTGTCAAGATGAGTCACTTCAAGGCAGACTTTCAAGACGATGATGTCCCTTACAAGTGCCAAGCTCAACATATGTGGTACTGTAAAATCATTGTGGAGAAGAATACCATTGAGCCGGACAGATATCATGCAGGGTGCGAGCCTCTATACCCGACATGGTTAAAAGACAATCTGAAAGGGATGGTGACACCAAGGACCGATCGAGGGAACAGAATCACAGATGAGGAAGCTGAAACCCAAGTCAAGTATAATAGGTTGTGCAAAAGGGTCCATGACTCTGAGAATGAGCACCAGGAAATACATGAGAGGAATGTGAGGTTTATTGAGGAATGGAAGGAGATGGCAGTCACTTCCAATAGGAAATTGGAATACCTAGAGCGAGGAATAGTAGAGCTGGAGGGCAAAATCACAAAGAGGATTGAAAACTGCCAGAACACTGAAAGAGCTGAAGGAGTACATTTGGCCAGAGCCTACTTGTTGTTGGGACTGCGCGAGCAGGGTGATCTATATGACGGAGTCCGAAAGATAGAATCTGGAGAATGTCCCTCTGGGACCAAATAGATTAGATTTACTTGTTTTTCCTAAATGTAATAAGGCCAAGTGCTAGTAGTGATTTATTTTATCATTATATTAGTGTCGTTTTGGGATTTGACTATTTTTATATTATGAAATAAAGCATTTATTGGAATTAAAAGTTATTCAAATTTATTTGTCGCTAGGCCTACCTTGGGCATAACGAGGTTCCCAAAATAGGATACGAATTTACATTTCCATAATATGTGTTTAAATACAGCAAACATTTCAGAATCCTCACTAACTTATCACCTTTTGTTTTTCCTTATTTTTGATTATTCCCATTCCCTTAGGTTGTTCAATCATACTGGCCTCATCAGCTTATCACACCAGATTCAGAGGCCCTCCTCCTCCAAGCAACATAAAAAGTAGAGAAAAATCAAAGATGGACGACTTAAGCAGAATCTGAAAGGAAAATGTTGAGAATGCAGAGACTTCTGATGGTCGTAGTACTCCACCCTCGAATGACTTGGTCTTGAGACTAGAACAAAGATACTAGAACTGTAAGGAGAACTTAAGCAGGTCCGCAACTTGGCAGACCTGTCACTCACCCTGAAGGTCCTCGATGTCCACCAATAAAATACAAAGAACCCAACTCATCCTCAGAACACACAAAACCAATAGCCATAAAACCCTTCCACACCAAATTAATACACAACTCTACCCCCAAAATCCCAACCCATTACCAATACCAACTCCACCGAAACAACATCATCAACCAATTCAGTACCCATCGACCACCACTTACCATACTCCCCAAAATACCCCACCACTCATTCCCAATCCATAAAACTCCACCAATGACCATCACTATACCCAATCTCCTGGCACCTATCACAGCAACCACATATACGTGGAAACTATACCTCATTCTACCCAACCAATCTCTTGTGCATCGGAGCCCTCTGAGAAGGACCTGCTCATTAAAAACATAGCCGAAGAACTCAAGAAGTTAACAAGCCGAGTTCAAGGTGTTGAAGGCGACAGGGGAATAGAAGGATTAATCTATAAAGATCTGTGCATACATCCAGATGTGGAATTTCCAGAGGGGTACAAACCTCCCAAGTTTGAGATGTTCGATGGTACAGGGGATCCCAGGGTTCATCTAAAGACCTACTATGACAAGCTTGTCGGGGTGGGGAAAGATGAAAAGATCCGGATAAAGCTCTTTATGAGGAGCCTTACTGGGGACACTTTGACCTGGTATATCAGCCAGAATACCAAGAAATGGGCTAACTAGGTAAGCATGGTATCAGAATTCATGGACCGGTTTAGGTTTAACACAGAGAATACATCGGATATCTTCTACATTTAGAATCTTAAGAAGAAATTTACTGAGACTTTCCGTGAATATGCTACTCGTTGGAGGTTGGAAGCAGCCAAGGTCAGGCCCTCTAGATGAAGAGTAGATGAATAAATTCTTTGTTAGGGCACAGGATCCAAAATATTATTAAAGGTTGATGGTTATCAAAAATCACAAATTCTCTGATATCATCAATATTGGGGAAATGATCGAGGAAGGAATCAAGAGCGGGATGGTAACGAACTTCGAGGCACTACAAGCCACGAATAAGGCACTCCAATCAGGAGGCATATCGAAGAAGAGAGATGTCAGGGCAGTAATGGTGGCCCAAGGCCCAAAGTCTCAACTCACATAACAGACACCTCCACCTACATATTAAGCACATGCACCTATATACCAAGCATAACCGCCTACATATCAGCCTTCATCTCCCAGATATTCCCAACCAGCCACTGTCCATCACACTTATAGTTTCCAACCATCCCACTTCAAATCACCACCAGCTTGCCAAAATTATCCAAGACCAAGACCCAATTCGACCGCACGCCACCCAGACAATACAACGCCATTGCTGAGCCTATCGACCAAGTGTATGAAAGGTTGAAAGTCGCAGGTTACGTCAATCCTGTTCTTGGTGTGGCACTAGAAAATCCATCCCAATGAGTCAATCTGAACAAAACATGTGCATACCATTCCGGTATGAAAGGGCACACCACTGCAGAGTGCCAAACATTGATGCATAAGATCTAGACACTCATTGAAAATAAGGTCATACAAGCAAAGGAAGTCGCATCTAATGTCCGCAACATTCCCCTCCCTGATCATAGAGGTGATGTCGTATATGTGATAGAGACAAGTGAAGAACAGGACCCTGAGGAATCAATCGGGCTTATTCGAGAAGGCGATGACTCTAAGGTTACAGTCACACTTACTCCTATTGTGGTTCAGACTCGGGCACCTATTGATGTTGAGATAACCGCATCAGTTCCATTCGAGATAGAAGTGGCTCCGCCCACGGACTCTTACGCTTCATTTGAAGTAGAAATGGTCATACCTTTTACTATGATGGTATCAACCGCACCCACATTCAACTCAAAAGTAATACCCTTGGATTATGTTGCCGAAGCCTAGCAAAAAAGGAAGGTAAAGGTAGAGTAATCTGATGCTTCACAAGGAATGATTAGAACCGGAAGAGTCCATACACTTGAACACCTGGGATGTTCAAGTAAGGATACCACTTCTAGGCAGCCTATCATTGAGACTGGGCCAGATGACCTGTGGAGGAAAGTACCAGCAAAAGAGTATTCCGTTGTTGACCATCTGAACAGAGTCCCCGCTCAGATATCGATCCTATTACTATTGTAGAATTCAGAGGCACACAAGAACGCTCTAATAAAAATACTGACCAAGGCTTATGTACCCAATAACATCACTGGTGGAGAATGGCCAACATGGTTGGTCAAGTATTGGAGAGCCACAAGATTATCTTCCACGAAGATGAGCTACCGCCCATAGGTTTAAATCACAATCGAGCATTGCATATCATAGTACAATGTGAAGACAAGTTCACTGCTTGGGTTCTGGTTGACGGAGGTGCGAGTCTACATATTTGTTTGTTGGATACCCTGAAAAGGTTGAACAAAGGTTTCCATGAAATACGGACCAAAAACATGAATGTTAAGGTTTTTGTTGGGTCCTAGAGGGGCATGATCGAGGAAATCAACCTTTGATTGTAGATGGGGACAAATTGGTTTGATGTTCAATTCTATGTGCTTGACATACCGGCCTCATACAATCTTCTATTGGGCCGACCATAGATCCGTGCCACTGGAGCCGTGCCTTCCATAATATATCAAGCCGTAAAATTCGAATGGAACTGTCAGGATGTAATCATTCATGGAGATGGGAGTAGCCCCATCTACACTAGCCAAACCTTCCCGAACGTTTGACATAGAAGAAGGCTAGGAGGGGAAACCTATCATCACATTAAACGGGTCAATACCGTCGAGAAGGATAAGTGGTAGAGTAATAAAATAGAAATCATACTAGCATGGTCCAGGTATGAACCCGACAAAGGGTTGGGAAAGAACCTCCAAGGTATCACTAAACCAATACAACTAAAAATCATGGTACCACATTTGGAATCGGATACCAGTACACGTGGCAAGAGTATAGGAATTGGTCACCTCCATGGCGTGGAACATATTACCCACTTGAGCAGCAAGTGTCACGTTTGGAACAAGCTTTCCACCAGGCTAACACAATATGGGGAACTGCAGAAGAAGAATCATTAACTGGACTAAAGGATTTGTTCTTGGAAGATGGGGATATGGACTGCAGTGCCATAATTGAGGAGGAGGAGGAAGAAGTCTCACCATTCATACTATTGCAAAGGGAGCTGCTCTCAAAAACTAGACAGCCACACCATCCCGAGCTTGCAGAGTCCCTTGGTAGCTTGGCAGAATTTATTTTTATAGCCGTTATAGGCGTTTAAGATTTCCATTAATTTTGTGTTAAGATTTCCTTGTTTCAAAATAAATGCTCGATTCATCGAGCGAAGCTTTGTCTGAACAATTTTCTCAGTTTTAATCAAATGCATATGTCCTTTATCATTATTCATTACTATTTTAATAATTTTCCCTTCTACTGTATTATTATTACTTTTCTTGATAAACTAATAACTGTGACATGTAATGAGGCAACGCAACATGAGAATACTGACTCAGAGGAAGAAGATGAGATACTCAAGGAAATTGTCAGAGAGGTTGAAAATTTTGAGAATAAGCCTAAGTCCAATCTGGATGAAACAGTAGTAGTAAATTTGGTAGATGCCGAGACCGTCAAGGAGAATCGAATTAGCATCCACTTATCACCAACAGAGAAGAGGAGCACATCCATTTCCTAAAGGAGAATGAGGACATTTTAGCATGGTCATATGATGACATGACCAGTTTGATCACTTCCATAGTGGCTCACAAGTTCCCTACTAATCCCATGTGTCCGCCAGTAAAGCAGAAACTCCAAAAGTTCAAACCAGACATGAGCCTGAAATTTAAGGAGGAAGTTACCAAGAAGATCAAAGCCAAAGTTCTCAGGGTGGTTGAATATCCAACATGGTTAGCTAACATTGTGCCAGTTCCAAAGAAAGACGGAAAGGTCAAAGTATGTGTTGACTATCAGGATTTAAACAGAGCAAGTCCCAAGAACAACTTTTCACTGCCAAATATACACATCTTGATCGATAATTGTGCCAAGCATGAACTCTAATCCTCTGTGGATTGCTTCGCGAGTTATCACCAGATTTGGATGGATGAAGAAGATGCAGAGAAGATTGCTTTCATTACACAATGGAGGTATATTGTTACAAGATGATGCCATGTGGTCCAAAGAATGTTGGGGCCACTTACATGAGAGCCATGACAACCATCTTACATGATATGATACACAAAGAAATAGAGGTCTATGTGGACGATTTCACTATCAAATCCAAGAAGGCCGCAGATCACATAGTAGACTTGAGGAATTTCTTCGACAGGCTAAGGAGGTATAATTTGAAGTTTAACCCCGCAAAGTGTGCATTCAGGGTTCTCGCAGGAAAGTTACTGGGTTTTATTACCAGTCATTGGGGGATCAAGATGGATCCGTCTAAGGTCAAATCTATTCAAGAGTTACAACCGCCTAAGAGCAAAAAGATGTGATGAGCTTCCTAGGACAGCTCAACTATATCAGTCGCTTCATAGCACAGTCCACAGTCATATGTGAACCCATCTACAAGATACTGAGGAAAGATGCCAAAACAAGCTGGGCAGAGGATTATTAGAAAGCTTTAGATAAGATCAAAGAGTACCTGTCCACACCACCAGTTCTGGTCATGCCAGAACTAGGATGACCTTTGCTACTTTATCTATCCGTATTGGATGGAGCCTTCGGATGTGTTTTGGGACAACATGATGAGACAGGAAGAAAGGAGAAAGCCATATATTACCTGAGTAAGAAACTCACACCTTATAAAGCACGGTATTCTCTTCTTGAACGCACTTGCTGCGCTCTGACCTGGATAGCTCAGAAAGTGAGGCATTATTTATATACCTACACTACATACCTAATATCCAGGATGGATCCTCTGAAGTACATATTTCAGAAACCCATGCCTACTGGGAAGTTAGCTAAATGGCAAAATACTACTAAGCGAGTTTGATATCATCTATGTAACTCAAAAGGCGGTCAAACAACAAGAATTGGTAGATCGCCTTGCTGAAAATCCGGTGGGAGGAGAATACGAACCCTTGAAAATGTATTTTCTTGATGAAGAAGTTTCATTCTTAGGGGAAGACATAAGCGAAGAGTACGACGGTTGGAGGATGTTCTTTGATGGAGCCGCAAATTTTAGAGAAGTGTGCATTGGAGCAGTTTTGGTATTAGAAATGGGTCAGCATTATCCGGTATCTGCTAAACTCAGATTCCCCTACACTAACAACATGACAATATATGAAGCCTGCATACTACGGCTCAATATGGCTGTCAATATGAACGTTCATGAGTTGCTGGTGATCAGTGACTTAGATTTGCTTGTGCACCAGGTACAAGGAGAGTGACCACAAAGATTTCCAAAATATTGCCATATCTGCACCATGTGCGGGAATTAAAATGGAGGTTCACAAAGATAGAATTCCGACATATGACAAGAATTCAGAATGAGTTTGTGGATGCACTAGCCACTTTGTCATCCATGATATAACATTTATATAAAAAATACATGGATTCCATTCCAGTGAGGATCCATAATCAGCCATCTTACTGTGCTTATGTCGAAGAAGAAGCAGATGGAAAGCCTTGGTTCCACGACATCAAAGAATACTTATCAAAAGCAGAATACCCGGAGCACGCAAATCACACTCAGAAATGCACGCTCCGGAGAATGTTAAATAACTTCTTCCACAGCAGAGGGAACTTGTACAGGAGAACTCCTGATTTGGGGTTACTAAGGTGTGTCAACGCAAAGGAAGCTTCTAAGCTACTTGAGGATGTGTATGTTGGGACCTGCGGTCCGCACATGAATGGATTTATTCTGGATAAGAAGGTACTCAGGGCAATTTACTTTTGGATGAACATGGAAACGGATTGCATTCAATATGTCCACATATGCTTTCAATGTCAAGTGCATGTCCATATGATAAAAGTATTGCCGAATGAGCTCAATGAAACAAGCTCCCCTTGGCCATTCGCCGCCTGGGGAATGGATGTTATTGCTCCAATTGAGCCACCCACTTCAAACAGAAATAGGTTTATTCTGGTAGCCATTGATTACTTCACAAAATGGGTAGAAGCTGCATCTTACAAAGCTGTAACCAAGAAAGTCATAGCAGATTTTTTCAAGGATCGTATTTTCTACCGATTCAGAGTTCTTGAGTCCGTTATGACTGACAACGCCGCCTATATCAATAGTAATCTGATGAAATCTATATGTGAAACTTTAAAAATCAAATACAAGAATTCTACAGCCTACAGAGCTCAGATGAATGGAGCCGTAGAAGCCGCTAACAAAAATATTAAGAAGATACTAAGGAAAATGGTAGAGAACCACAAACAATGGCATGAGAAGTTACCATTTGCTCTGTTAGGGTACTGAACCATAGTTTGCACGTAAACCGGGATAACTCCCTACATGTTAGTTTATGGTACCAAGGCTATCATCCAGCCGAGGCAGAGATTCCTTCTTTAAGAGTCATATAGGAAGCTGAACTCAGCGAGGCAGAGTGGATAAGGAGCCGCTATGAATAATTGGCCCTTATCGATGGAAAGAGGATGAATGCAGTATGTCACGACCAGATTTATCAGAACAGAATGTCCAGAGCTTTCAACAAAAGGGTCAAAATGAGATAGTTCGCAGCAGGGCAGCTGGTACTAAAGAAAAACTTCCCACATCAAGATAAAGCCAAAGGGAAATTCTCTCCCAACAGGTAAGATCCGTACATAGTTCATAGAGTACTAACAAGAAGAGCACTCATACTTGCAGAAATGGATGGAGAAGTCTGGTCGAAGTCGATCAATTCAGACGCAATCAAGAGATACTATGCTTAGAAACTTTACATTTCCTCATTTGATGTAATTAAACTACGATTGACCTGATTCCCGTTTAAGAGGGGATACGTAGGTAGCCTTATGGGTTTGGTCATATCATAATAAAGTTTCTCTTTCCTTCAAGATAAGAAACAGGGGCATAGTTTTGAGGAGGGTCCTCAAATTTCTGGAGCAAGTCCAGCCAACGCCAACACATGTCAGACAGTCAATAATTAGTCAAGAACTGGGGCCGAATTTTGAGAAGGATTCTCAAAATCCTAAAGAAGATTCAGCAAGGTCTATCATTCGCAGACATTTAACGTCCATCTAACAAACTGGGGCAGAATTTTGAGGAAGACCCTCAAAATTCCAATAAAGATAGCTGCAATGCCTTTGACACATCAAAAATTTACTTGATATATTAATACGTTTCCAAAACAACTCCGTTTTTATCAATAATTATATATTTTTGAAAAACTCTATTTCCATAACAACCAAGTGTCACCCAGGGGAACTTGAAAGGCTTTCAGAATAGAGCAAAGCAAAGACAACCGACATGAGCACGAACGAACCTTCCCCTCATAAAACTTATGATTTTTCTTTGAATACAGGCGCATTTGACGTAACGGTAGCATTCGCGAAACATGTGTACACAAAGATAATTTACTATCCATCAGCCCGTCAGACATCCAATACATCTCCAGCTAAGAAATACACCACTCTTATTTGCTACTCGCTCTTTGCATGGGACTAATCCCTATCCCTCATATTTGCATGAGGCTAATCCCTGCCTCCCTATTTGCATGAGTCTAATCCTTGACTCCACGAGGCTAATCCCTTCCTCCATACCTGCATGAGGCTAATCCTTTCCTCCCTACTTGCATAAGTCTAATCTCTGACTCCACGTTTGCATGAGGCTAATCCTTGTCTCCATACCTGCACGAGTATAATCTCTGACTCCACATTTGCATGAGGCTAATACTTGCCTCCATATTTGCATGAGGCTAATCCTTGCCTCCATACCTGCATGATTCTAATCTCTGACTCTACATTTGCATGAGGCTAATCCTTGCCTCCACGTTTGCATGAGGCTAATCCTTGCCTCCATACCTATATGAGTCTAATCCTTGACTCCACGAGGCTAATCCCTACCTTCATACTTGTATGAGTCTAATACTTGCCTCCCTATTTGCATAAGGCTAACCCCTGCATCCATACTTGCATGAGTCAAATCCCTGAATCCACACTTGCATGAGGCTAATCCCTACCTCCCTACTTGCATGAGTCTAATCCTTGACTCCATATTTGCATTAGGCTAATCCCTGCATCCATACCTGTATGAGTCTAATCACTGACTCCACACTTGTATGAGTCCAATCCCTGACTCCACATTTGCATGAGTCTAATCCTTGACTCCACGAGGCTAATCCCTGCATCCCTACTTGCATGAGTCTAATCCCCGACTCCACATTTGCATGAGGCTATTCCATGCCTCGATACCTGCTTGAGTCTAATCTCTGACTCCATATTTGCATGAGGCTAATACTTTCCTCCATATTTGCATAAGGCTAATATTTTGCCTCTATACCTGCTTGAGTCTAATCTCTGACTCTATATTTGCATGAGGCTAATCCTTGCCTCCACATTTGCATGAGTCTAAGCTTTGACTCCACGCCGGCATAGGTCTTAACCTTGACTCCCCACCAGCACGAGGCTAATCCTTACCTCATTCATATGGGACTAAGCGCCGTCCCTTTTGCACAAGATATTGCTCTATTCTTTGCTATTTATACGCTTTTCAATCAAGCTAAGCTCTGCCCTCCATTTCACAAGACTAAGCATTGTCTTGGTAACATCATTATTATTATATATCATGGGCTGAAATATCGCCAATCTATTTGAAGGCGTCATAGTCTAAAGGCACCATCCTCATATCCAGAAGACACCATGCCATGGCCTGAGGATCCCTCAATATTACATATCATTATTCAAAGACATCATGGTGCGGCAATACCATTTTCATGTCCCGAGAATACCATTCTATAGCATGCAAATCCCTCACTAAACAATTCATGGACCATGACGTCATGGTTCAATGACGTTATCTTTAACCATTAGAATACAACCCTCTTGGTCCAAGGGGAATTTGCATCATGTTTAAGATTTCGCAAAATACATTTGTAGCATCATTTAACTTGAAGGTAACAAATAAGCAAATGTTATCCTTGTAGGAGAAATCTCACCCTAATTCCCTCCAACTATCCCTAGCCTCAACTGCTCATTGTAGCCGCTTTCGCATCTCGTGTCCGTTCTTACAATAATTTCATCGGCGTGCTCCGTAGGTGAATCCAGAAAACTACACATGGCCTGATTTTTGTAAAACCAGGGATATGTAGGCAACTCAAAAATAGGATTATGGCCTCTGTATTTCAAAACATCCCCGTCCGGTCAAAATTGGCCATCATTTCTTTACCCAAAAACTCTTTCGTCCTTCATGAGTAAAGAGGGACAGTTGTTGATACCAAATTTTTTCCTATATATTTTTATATGAATAAATACCTTTTAAATAGCATATATGTGTACATATGAGCATGCACAAGGTTTTTATAATTTTTTCCATAATTTTAAGGATTTAAAATGATTTATTTTCTTCCTTTTATTCAAAAAATCCCCAATAATTATTTCCAAATTATTGTTATGATGATTTATTCATTTAATCTCTATAATTATGCCAAAATATGGTTGATATATTTTTTATGCATTTTTATAATTACATTTGATATTTTTCAAGCTAAATTGAATATAATTGCAATATTAGCCCATTTAATGTGTTAAATTGGTCCCTATATTTTTAAAAGTATAATTACATATTTTAAATCATTATGGTATAGAAAATTATTTTCCAAAAATTATTTATTACTTATTATACTGGGTTGTTGTTGTTATTGTTTATTATTTATTATAAATTAAATGGGGAAAATTAGCTATTTAAATGATAGCTAGATTTGGCTTTCAATTATGGCCTAAATTGAACCCAACCCCAACCCAATTTCTTACCAAATTACCCGACCTAGACCCTATATACACTTACCCAAAAACCCATATACCCGATCAAATCCTGGTCGTTGATCTCCCAGGTCAAGATCCATACGATCCCTTTCTTTTTTTAATCCTAATACCCCCTAACCCTAGTCATTCTTTACAGCCCGGTGCCTTTGAATCCTCTCGTCTCCTCTCTTCTCACAAACTAACCCAAAACCCTTTTCAACCAGCTCCCTTCTCCTGTCTTCTCCGACGATCACTCTTAAACCCCAAACCTCCAATGGCTCCTCCATTGCTTTGATCATCTCTCTAAGGCTTTCAAGGGCCCTGGGTCATGCCGACTTTTATCTAAAGTTGTTGTTTTGGTTGTTCATGGCTTCTCCAGTGTTAATTTAGGCAAATTCACACTATATTTGTTACGATCTTTGAAGTTTTAAGCATGTTTTTCCATCTCTATTTGAGTTTCTTAGAAACCCTAATTTTCGTTTCTATCTCTTAGATCTGGACATTTTTAAATGATTCGAGTTGTTCCTTCTATGTTTTACACTGTTTTTGAACCTCTTTTGAAAACTCATCGACTTCAAGTTGTTTTTACTTTCTTTAAAGTTAGGGTTTCTCAGAGTTTCTTCTACACTTGTTTAAACATATTTTCTCTATCCTCTGCATATCTCGACTGATTTTGTGTTTCTACTCCTTTTTCAACTCGTCTATGTTGAAAACCCTAGTTCTTGGTCTTAACCTTGGGTTCTGAGCCTGTATTTGATAATTTGTTTGTTTAATCTATAGGCTTGTTTTTTCTCATGAATCCCTGAGTTTTCTGTGATTTTACCCTACTATGCTCATTAGGGTTTCTAGTTTTTTGCTTCTTCCGCCTATGCTAAGTTTATTTTGTTAAACTCCTCTAATCAGTACTATGTTCAATTTGAATCCCTGATTTTGTGTGATCTTTGCCTTACTGTGCTATTAGGGTTTCTAATTTTTTGCCTCTTCTTGCCTATTATGCGTTTATTTTGTTTGTTCATAGAAATTTATTGTAACCCCCCCCCCCCAAAATCATTACTATTGTCCATCAGAATCCTTGATTCCCTGTGATTGATAACCCTCTAATCTCTTGTAATATTCTTTACTAATTTTCAACCTCTAAGTTATTTTCCTTGCCTTATTTTATGGTCGACTATGCTGTCAACCAACTCTTATGTTATTTCCTTAATTGGGATATTATATAGTTAGCCTTAATTATATCTTCTATACTTGCACTATGCTGAAACTATTTTCTTGTGTATTATATTCTAGTCTTATGTGATCTTTTTCCTTATTTGTCTTTACCATTGGAAATTAACTCCCTTAATTAAGGGAGTACTTCTACTAATTTTATACTAATTGATACCTAGTTCCATAATTACTGCTTGATTTACATTCTTACCTTATTATTTTACCTAGTTTCAAACTATATATATGCTCTCTCATTAACACACACAAACACGAACTCTTGGTTCAAAAACTATCTCTCACACTTAAAACTCTCTCTGCTCTCTTTGTGCTACTTGCTACTGCTCTAAGTTAGCCGGCTGCAATCCAAGTCTAACCATTGTGTTCTCATGTTCTTTCACTCTGCTTAATATCCTCTTTATTGGTATGTTCTAGTTTCAATTAAAATTTCCAATAACAATATGACTTTCTTATTGCTTCAGTTCATCCTATTCCTAGTTTAGTTCAATTTGTGGTTTTGTTGTAAATCCTGTAATTGATGTTTACCTTATTATGTACTCCCCTTTCTTTAGATCAACATGTTACCCCCTCTGTTTGTTTTTGAGCATGTATACACCAACCATCTCTTACTTGTTATGTGTTAATCACCATGAATCCCCCAAATCCCTACCCCCCTACATGTGAATCTGTTCTTTATGTATGATTCTATGACCATGTCTAGTTAGTTGCTTCTGGGCATGACTATACCAATTTCCAGATCTTTGCTTAATTATGTGTCCTATGTATCTCAAACCCCTTTACCCCTATTTGTGACTACCAAACCTACCTTAATACTATGACTCCTGGCTGTGTATGAATCTATCAAGGTGTTATGTTTCGACTTTGTTAACTACTCCAATCTCTTTTTCAAACAATCTTTATTGCTTTACTAAATTACTTCCAAACATACTTTTGTTTTAATACAGTTTTCTACTAAAACCTTTCAACTTGCGTCCATCACTTCTAACTCTACTCTTCTTCAATAAGTTTTGCCCCCCTCAATTATGTGTACTGCCTTGGGATCCTCTTGAGAACCCTCTGAACTCTGGCATACTGAGGCTGGCATTTCCACACTGCACTTGTTCAATCTTTGGTTACTAAGTCTAGGTGTAAGCACTATCTAGGATCCTTTATATCCTTAGGGAACTTTGATACACCTAGACTCTGACTTTCTCTATGGAATTAAGGCATATGAGGCCATTGGAGGCTTTGGGAAATCTGAGCCTAATTGGAGGCTCCCTATAGAATAGCTTCTTGATTTTTTATTTACTTATGATATTCATTCATTGATCTGTAATAATTTGTAAACAGATGTTGGGGTATTTAGGGAAAAGGGTGGGTAGATACATGTTTTATGGGGTAGTTCGAGTAGAAATCACGCTCATAGGGCTTTACTTTTTAATTTGTTCGCTCTACTGAGTAGAAGTCATGCTCCTAGGACTTTATGCTTAAATTCGATTATCTTACCAAGTAGAAATCATGTTTACAAGACTTAACATCTCGCCATGCTAGAAACCATGACTATAAGTTCCAAATAATCATGCTTTCAATGTCTTAAAAATCATGTTAACTTATAGATGCCATGCCTATAGGACTTAATCCAGATTCTATTATAACAAGTATGTTTTCCATGCCTGCAAGTCTTTAAAATCAGTATCAAACGTAGATATCATGCCTATAGGGAACCATATTCGAAATTCTGCCTGTTAATCCAAATTTAGTCTAAATATATCAACTTAGTCCATGCCTAGTTCATTTATGAATTAGTTTTTAATTATTTCATATTTCCTAAAACAAGTTCTTTAAACTGCCTCAATCTCAATAGATATCATTCCTATAGGTGTTAACGAAGTCTGTTTCAAAACCTGCTTTGTTTTTATACAAATATGCTAATTAGTTCTCTGCCTATAGGCAAGCCCTTAGGGAATTTTCAAAACTGCTTCTCTAAAGCTGTTTCTATTGTATAATGTTTTCGGATCCTAACAGGCTTTAAAAATACATAAGCAACTGCTAGGGTTATAACTTCTGAGTCTAAAAGAGGTTGTTTGTCTTATGTATATTCACCTAGATATCCTACCTTAGGACATTGTCTAATAAAAGACTTTACTGTGCTTGAGTCATGCTGCTTATGTGTTTGTTTGAGGAGAAAACTTTGAGCCTCTAATTGCTCCCTTTTGAGTGCTGAAAGTCCTAAGTGTTTTGATTGTCGCCTTAGAATTTTTACCTTTTAAATCCTTAGGGGTGTGTCTAAAACCACCTATAGGTAGAGGTCCTAACTCCCTCCAGAACCATTAAGAAGGGATGGGTAGCAGTAAACAGTAGAAATCGTTGACCAAACACTCGCTTTACATGACCAATAAGGGGGTGGGAAGGGTAGATATGGGATATAATGACTACGCACTAATGTCACGTATAGCCATCACTAAAGAGTGTTTACCGGACATTGTGTGGGGTGATCCTATAGGATAACCAACCTAGGACCCCTCATTTACCAAACTTTTCGTTTATTTAAACCTTTGTTTTACAACTTGTCCAAATCTTATTACTTGAGTTATCTAACGTGCTTTACTTGCGATCTATTTGATTGAACTATTTACTTGCAATGGACTAATTATGAATATAAGTTCACTGGGAGCCAAAGTTGTGGACCAAGAGGGGTGCCTAACATCTTCCTCTCGAGGTTACTTCGAGCCCTTACCCTAATCTCTGGTAATGTAGACCAAACCAAGAGTTAATCACTCTAGGTGCCCTGATGCTCCATAATCCGTTAGGTGGTGACTCTTCTAATACCCAATTTCCAAAAGAAAATGAGTTATTACCCCCATGAATGTCGAAACCCGAATTTCCCCTTTAAAAAAGGGAAAAAAGGGGCCCGACATTGGGCAAGTAAAACTTGTTCAAGAACTGCTTGACTAATTCCTCCCAAGTGACAATGGAATTTATTGGGAGCGAATTCAGCCAAGTCTGAGCTTCCCCAGTCACAGAGAACGGGAACAGTAACAACAGATGGCTTCTAGGGTCACATTTGGCTGCTTTTGGGTCGCACAAATCGATAGAAAATTTTTCAAGTGTTGTTGAGGGTCTTCAATGTGTGACCCAGAGAACAATCCCTTATTCTGCAGAAGATGCAACATGTTGTTAGTGATCTGGAATGTCTCCACTTGCATTGGGGGAATAGCAATAGAGGTGCCAGGTTGTCGATTATTGGTTCTGCCCAATCATAAAGTGTAGCTTCTAGCACAAGAGGTTCCACCACGCTGGCATTTGGGTCAGCTTGATCATCCCTGATGTTTCCGTTGATGTTATCTACATCACCCATTTCAATTTCAAGTTGGTGTGTTTGTTGTGATTGTTTGTTCCTCTTGTTGGCACGGTTTAATGCCCTGAATATTTTCTTGGGGTCTGAGAGTCCTTCAAGCACTTCACCAGTCCTCGAAGAATCTATAGGCATACACCTGAATCACATAAGGGTTTGGACGTGAGTATTTAAAAAAAATTATTTAACACCGTAGAAAATTGCTCTAAACCAATAATTCTAGAATTACTTCTAAGTTGTAATAAATAACACTGTTAGTTCCCCGTCAACGATGCCAAAATTTGATCACGCCCAACTATGTCTTATAAAAGACAAATCGGTCGTTGTAAATATAATATGGTTTTTAAGCCCGGAGTTGAATCCTCAGGGAACTAACCTATCTACTACAACTCTTGGTGATGCTATTACAAGCTCAAACAATTTCCGTATACAAGATTTTTATCAATAAATATTGGGTTTTTGTTTAACTAAATTAAAATTATATTAAAATTACAATATTCTAAATCAAAGATAATGCAATTGTAAAAAGATCTAGGGTATTGATTTACCCAATTGCTAGTTTACGTATTAACTCTTCTGCTATAATCTCGCAATAATATTCTATGAGGATTATAAACTATGGGCTACCGCAATTATCTCTCGATCAAGTACGATAATTTACTAGAGCATTCTCTCAAACTACTCTAGCTGATAATTTATGCAGCTCTGAATTATCCAACCAAAGTTTCGTTATCTCTAACCCCACTTTTAAGTTCAAGTAATGAATTTCTTCCATTACACAAAAGTGGTGCTGTTCAATAGCAATCTAACCTAGTATTCTTTCTCAAGCAACACAAGGCAACTAGACACGACTAATTTAGGTCCCATTCAATTAGTGACCATACAAAAACTATCACTCATATAATAAACACGGTTCGATTATAACAAAATTGAGTCCAAACTTTATCTAACAATTGGTTCCATCACCCTAGATTAAATATTTAGCTACTCATAGTAAAGCGAGATAAAACCATAAAATTATTCGTAATTTGCAAATAATGATAACAAGAAGAAGATTGAAAAATTCTAATGGTGTTTTGATCTTCTCACACTTGTTCTTGCCTCCAATTCAGTCTAAATCAAGCTTAACCTTTGCTTTGGGTGAGTTTCTTGAGTTTATATAGGGTTAGGATAAGTTTCCCATGATTTACAGTTAAGTCCCTAAATTTATAGGCAATTCCAAAAAACACCCGCGGTAGAACACGGCGCGACAACGGTGAAATACATCAGTTCTGCTTCGTGTGTTTAGCCAATCGCATTCCATACACAGACGACCGTGATCACGGTGGGCTCTTGTCCAGTCATCCTTTGACTTTTTTCTTGCTTATTTTTATTTGGGTTCTTCTTGATTGGCCTTATATCCATGTTATTGACTCCAAAATAGTCCTTAATATCTTCCTAACTTGGATTAGTTCCTGCAAAACATAAGAACACTAATTATAGTATTTTGTTATCATTTTGCATTTAAAACAACAATAAAGTATGGTTCATTTAGAGTGTAAATTGTGCCTATATAGCCTATTATCAATTGTCTAAAGGTCATTTCCTTCCATACAAGAGAACTGACGAATGTAGTAAAAAAAGGTCCGGGTCCTAGAATAGGTTCAACTTTGATAGAAGAACCAATCATGGCTAGAGCAAATGGCAATTACACGAATAAAAGGTATCACGAGCCCGGGATTCCATATAATCAAGGCTATCAGATTACAACTTCAACATACGTGTAGTAGAGTTGGTGTTAGCGATGAGGAATATCAAGGAAACCGATTCCCGAATCCAATCAGAACTAGCTCCAGCCAGAGGGATCCTAATTTATGGTTCGAATATCACGGGACTTATGTCCGTAGAAATGGGGACTGTTGGCATTTACTCTCATTATGAACTTAGCAAAACTAGTATTTTTACAAGAAATCTCTAGCCAACTATCACGATCCGACCGGTCGTCTTAAGAATTAATGCCCCGATCCCCTATTAATTACTTGCCCCATGTTTATTTATACTATTTTGATTTGTCGGGATGTTCAGTTTTAAGTTTCGGAGAGTTTTGGGATACTTAGTCCCTAAATGAGAGTTTAAGTGTTGGAAAGTTGATCGTAGTCGAAACAGTGTGAAGACGGCCTCGGAATGGAAATTAGATGGTTCTGTTAGCTCTGTTGGGTGATTTTGGGGTTAGGAGCATGTGTCGTATTATGTTTTGGAGGTCCGTAGCTAATTTAGGTTTGAAATACCGGAAGTTAAATTTTTGAAGTTTCCGGTTCGATAATAAGATTTTGATCCGAGGGTCAGAATGGAATTTTGAGAGTTACAGTAGTTTTGTTGTGTCATTTGGGATATGTGTGCAAAATTTTAGGACATTCAGATGTGGTTTGGTTGGTTTTTTTAATCAAAATAGTAATTTAGAAGATTTTGGAATTCTTAGCCTTGAATCCAATGCGAATTTGGTGTTTTGATGTTTTTTTTGAGTGTTCCGAAGGTTGGAACAAGTTCTAATAATGTTATAGGATATGTTAGTGCCTTTGGTTGAGGTCCTGGGGGCCTCGGGTGAGTTTCGGGTGGTCAATCGGGCCATTCTATGAAGTTCGAACATGTAGAAAATTGCAGGTCAGTGCTGCAGAAAAATGGCCTTCACGTTCGCGATAGGGTCCTCGTGTTCGCGAAGGGTCAGTTGAGGAAGTTTGAATTTTAGCCTTCACGTTTGCGAGGCAAGCTCTACATTCGCGAAAGGCTGGGCTTCTGTGCATTGCATACGTAGGAGTGAAGTCGCATTCGCATAGAAGAAAATGAGCAGCTAAGCTTAAGTGGATTTAATTTATCGCGTTCGTGATAGGGGGAACACGATCACGAAGGCATGTCTAAGTAAAAGCACCACGTTCGCGATGTGTTGGTCGTGATTGCTAAAGAGGAAACTTGGTCAAAGTTGTTTTATGCTTCGCAAATGCGAGGCTTTGACCGCGTTCGCGAAGAAGGATTTCAGGCCTGGGCAGAAAGTTTAAAAGGTCATCCTGTCCGCGAATGTAAGGTTTATTTCTTCTATTGTTGGTCATTTTTGGAGCTTTTGAAGGAGATTAAAGAGGGATTCAAGGGGAATCACTTGGAGGTAAGAATGTTTGACCTGAAACTCGATTCTATTATGAAATCTGCCTCGTAAATCATTGAATCTAGGCCTAAAGTAGAAGAATTAGGGCTTGAGTTTAAGATACTTTAAAAATGAGAATTTGAGGGGCCATTTGGACTATGATTTGAGTGTTCTTGATATGTATGGACTCGTGGAAAGATAATGATTCCGTTGATATGATTTTTATCGAGTTTCAAGACATAAGCCTGAAGGATATTTTGGTCATTTTACCTAATTTCGCGTGTTAGCTTAGAATATAATTGTAGAATTAGTTACTTGAAGTGTTATTTACAATATGAAATTGAATTGAATAGATTTGGGTCATTTGGAGTCGAGTACTCGTAGCAAAGACGTGGTTTCGGGTTGATTTTGAGCTGGTTCGAGGTAAGTGGCTTGCCTAACCTTGTGTGGGGGACTTTTCCCTTAGGATTTGGTATATTTGATAGTTGAAAAGCCTAGTATGTAAGGTGATGAGTGTGTACTTGTGCTAATTGTTGGAAATCCGGTTTTCCTTAAGTAACTGCTAATATGTTTTCTTTCCTGTTTTATTACTTGTACTATTTAAGCTTGTGTTAGCTTAGGGAAGCATGTCTAAGTTATTAAATTGCCTTATTTGTTCAACTGCTTTACCTAAATTCTATGCAGCATGCTAGGCTAGACTATTTGTTTGCCTTAATATGAAGTTTGATATTTCTGAGCACTTCTCCTGTTCCTGCTGTGTATTTACATTGGGACTACGAATGTGGGGTTCCGGTAGCTCCCCCTTTTTCTGTTTATATTTGGGACTACGGATGTGGGATTCCGGTAGATCCCCCTGCACAGTTACATGGAACTACGGGAAGGCACCCTATAGATTCCCCCAGTACTGGGTATTTATGTTTGAGACTACGGAACGGGATTCCAATAGATCCCCATGTATTATGAGCTGGACTACGGGACGATATCCCGAAATACTTATTAGATATGTATATTTGGGACTGCAGGACGGTATCCTGGAAGATCCCCGATTGATAATATTGGTGTTGAGCTATATTTCCTTCTGTGTTTACATTGCCTCTATATAATTGTTGTTGTCCTTCATGTCCTATGTTACTCTTACTGCTATACTTATTTATACTGCTCTGTTCTTCATTGTCAAACATTTTCTTGTATTTAACCTCAGTAGGTCCTTGATCTTCCTTGTCACTACTCAACTGAGGTTAGGCTTGGCACTTACTTAGTACCGCTGGGGTGTACTCATGCCCTTTCTGTGCATGTTTTTCATGTGCAGATCCAGGTACCTCTACTCAGGCCTACCATTCTTGAGATGAGGCTATTCTATAGGACTTCGAGGTATATCTGCTGCGTCCGCAGACCAAGGAGTCTATCTCTCTATTCTATCTTGTAGTGATAGACTTTTTTCTTTACTGTTGATGTAGACATTCTGGAGTTAGAGCATTAGACTATGTTTCTTAGCTTGTGATTCGTGGGTTTTAGGGTCTTGGATTTATGTATGGTTTGAGAGTTAAATATTGTGTATGCCTATCGACACTTTAAAACGCTCTTTATTACTTTGTTACTGGTATAAATTGTTTTACTTCCATAAATTTTGGCTTTACTTCCGCAATTTAGGCTTACCTGGTCGTAGAGACTAGGTGCCATCACGATGGTTCATGGAGGGAGAACTGGGGTTGATCACGCTCAACTGTGTCTATTAAAAGACTAAGCGGGCATTGCAAATATAATCCAGGGTATTATGCCCAGAGTCGAATCCCACAGGAAATTAATGTATCAACTATTGTTGTTAGATCACTAAATTCTCAATAATCAACTTTCTCAATATTAATGAATAATAGTTGACGGTGTTTTTATATTGCTATATCTAAACAAGAATAATAAACTAAGAATTAACGAACAAGCAGTTGTAAACAATAGAAGTAAATGTCTAAGGTAATGGTTTCCCCCGTTGTTGATTTCCTTAGTAGTATGTCTCTTATAGCTATGATTTAGTTGCCTCTATCAACCATGAACTCTCCAGCTATCATAACTCTCTCTCAAGTACATATGATAATTTACTAGACACACTCTCTCAAGCTACGCTAGCTAGATTTTATTACAGTTCACTTAGATAGCACCCGAGGTATCATTATATCTAATCCAACCTCTAAACCCTCGGTTATGACTCTCGCCTATACTCCGGGAGTGATGTTGTTCAAACAACTACCTAAATATGCACTCTCTCACAAGTAGATACATAATGAATAGGCACAGCTAATTGAGGGCCCTTCAATCAACTACAACAAGAACGTAGTTGAACAAATAGAGATTAACAACCAATCAAAACTATATTAACATCACAATAAGTTCATCCACAACGGGTTCCACCAAAACCATACATTAAGGTTTTTAGCTAATCATGATAATGGGGAAATCAAATACTAAAAGATTCATAATCATAAATTGCAAGAAAATAAAGAAGAATAGAAACAATGATATTTTGGGTGATCTCTCACACTTGTTTTTCTTGCCGAAGTACTCTCTAATATTGTTACATGCCTCCCTTGGGCGAGTCCTGGTATTAAAATAGGGTTATGGGCTAAGAATTCCGGAATTTGCACTTCAGTCCCTTAATTTCTCATCACCTGCCGCGGTCCTACCACGCCCACGCTAGGACTGCGGCCAAAAGGGCTCTCTGAATCTCCTATAACAGCTCACAGTGGTCCTACCGCGCCCACGCTGGGACTGCGGCAATTCACCTCCAGGCCTCGTTTGTGTATTTCACATGGTTCACTTGGCGACTTTGATGCGATTGGCTTCTTTTTCTTCCATAAATGATACAAAACCACTCCATAGCCTTCTTCTAATGTATGTAACCTTAAAAACATGAAAATCACAAATAAGAGCATTTTGCTATCACTTTTACAATAAAAACTCTACAAGAAAGTGGTTCTTTTGGGGCTTAATCATAGTTCAATTCACCTATTATCAACACCCCACACTTAAAGCTTTGCTCGTCCTCAAGCAAGTTAAACCACACTTCTCTGCCTAATCGCTCAACGAATTACCCAATTTATGTCACACCTGCCATTAATAAAGAATAACCTAAGCAATGCAACTACCACACCTCAGTTGCAGACTCTAATGCCATGACACACACATGCTCACTCTAGTTACTCTAATAGAGGTGAAACTTGCTATTTTTTCCCGAGTCACATGCCCTCACATCATTAATTTGAGAGAAGTTCCACACATATAGAATCAAGCACAAAGAACTTTAGATAGAAAGAATTCACTCACTCTCAGCAAAGAACATTCATATGCCACACAGATACACCATAAGCTTGCCCGTAGTGTACTACTCTACTCATCGAGCTCATTCAATCTTGGATCAATTAGGACTTCAATTGGTTGTAATGTAGGCTACGGGACGGGTAGGATACATTTTGATATAAGAGTGACTACAACTCCCTAAGCACTATAATACATACATTTTAACATTTAAACCCCATACTTATGTCAAACCAAAATTCCACCTTCACATCAACGTAAATTACCCCATTCTTCTTTAAGCACACTTACATCAAGAGTCACCATTTATCAAGGATTTTTTTTTAAATTCAAGTGGCTCTTCCTTTTTCAAAACAGTGCACCTTTCTCCTTATTCAATTAGTTCCACTCAAAAGCCAAACCAACCACCCCACACTTTAACTTTTGCAAACTTCATAACATTCAAGTGCTCATGAGAGGTGAAAAGGTTCAAATAGATGGTTAATTCAAACAAATGGGTAAGGCTTGTAATGTGGTTGCCAAAGAAACAGGATTACAGGATCAAAGGGGTTAACTACGATACATAGTAATTAGGTGGGTAAATATGTATATATGGCTCCACAAGAAATTCCTATATCACTTCCAAGACTGAACAAAACTACTATTTCATTTTGCAAACACATAGGGCAAGTTCTAAGTATCACATGTACACAGAATATAGGTAATTCTCACACACACCTGGCACGTAACTCATTCCGAATTAGTTCGTCACACACTCATATGAGCATTCAAGCAAGACATGGTGTACACAATTAAGGCACAAATTATGAGTCTACACATGAGCCTAGACGTCGCACTCTCAAGTTCGTTTAATTGTTAGCAGGTGTATACATCAAAAAGGGTGCAGTCCTGCCCTTACCCATCCTAATCCAAGAGAGTCTTCAGAGTCCTAAAAAAACTACCTAACCCGGTTCAAGAAAAAACCCTTGGAAAAAAACCGTGGTCAAAAGAAAAACCAAGGGGGAGTTACTACATCACCTAAAAAAGGAAACTAACACAACTAAAATAGCATGGAAAGTCACCCAGACGATCTCTTCACCCCACACTTAAAATTATGCCTTGTCCCCAATGCACATCATAACTATAAGAGGGAAAGAGAAACTCCCTGGTAGGACAAAGGCCAAAGCACTAGCATCTCATGGGGTACTCAGACTTCTCCCAGGCCTGGTCATTTGTGAGGGTATGTCACACTTGTTCCAACCAATAGTTTGTTGTTGCATCCTTCCAATGGCTTTGCGTTCCATGTTCCTAAAACAAATTGACACTACAAGAATAATACAATAATAAAAAAATAAAAAAATTAAAATGAAATAAAATTGGGTTGTGTCCAAATAAGTGCTTGATTTAAAGTCGCGGCACGACGCAAACAATTTTACCACTTTTCTCGCCACTAGGACGATATGAATTGGGCACCTAGCTTGGAATCAAGCTTGTGACCACGAGCGATGGGGGGTGGTAAGTTGATGATCAAGCCAAGCCTTAAATTCTTCATTTTGCACTTATTCGCTTTCACGTGAGGAGTGTCATTTTGCCTTCTTGCTTTCTCAAATTGTAAGATGTATGGCATAAGCTTTTCCTCCTCACAGTTCTTCATTGATCATTGTAGTTCAACTTCCATATCACCACACACTTTCAATGTTGAAAAATGATTGGAATGTGACTTTAAACCTCCAACTTGCAATTTTTTTTTCCGAATTTTGACATCCTCTTTTTCCCCCGGACTAGAGTCAATCTCAACCATATTTGTATTTACACTGGTTGACTCTAATTCCATATTTTCCTTGGCATCACTAACACTTATGAAGTCGGTTGGCGGATTTTCAATTCTTGAATTCTCAAAGTAAAGCACAGTTTCTTCCTCATTTTCAAGAGTGGTTTCCAACATGAGCATCATCTTCTCATTTTGAGCAATTGAGAGTTCTTCTTGGTTTTGATCAATTGCCCAGGAAGGATTTTCGGCTTCCACATCTAAGAAAAGTTCTTGGATCTCATTAACTTCTGAGGCTTTTTAGACCTCTAAAGCTTCAAGCATTTCTCTTTGTGAGTGAAACCTTTCAAGTACCAAGTCATTTTGGAGACTATTTTCCAAAAGCTCCTCTAAGGCACTTTGTTTTTTGTTTCCTCCTTCGAGTAAACACTCCAACATGAGCTTGAACTCTCCATTTCGGCCATGCTCAACATCTTCCATTTCCGTAGCCCTATCATTTTCATCAAAAACAATAGAATCGTCGTAGCGGGGGCTATGGGAAGGGAAGGACAAATCAACACAATCATCCAAATGACCATTTTTGAAAGCCACGCTTATCACAAATACTCCACTCATGGGTTTGAGATTGTGAGCACAATCCATCCACGGGAGAATTTAAACAATTTTTCCACGAGTGTGGTCCTCCACAATAAGGACAAGGGTCATCAAAGTATGAACAACGACCATCCGACCAATTTTTATTATATGATGCCATTTTTCAAAACTAAGACAATAAACAATAAAAATAGGCTAAGGTAAGAAAAATTAATTACACAAATATTCACAAGTTGGGTATAAAGAAAACTGACTATATTTAAGAATTTTTGTATCTTCCTCCAACTACAATTGATAATACCGTTAACTCACCGACAACGGCGCCAAAATTTGATCAAGCTCAATTGTGTCTACTAAAAGACTAAGCGGGTGTTGCAAATATAATCCGGGATATTATGTCCAGAGTCGAATCCCACAAGGAATTAACGTATCAACTATCATTGTTAGATCACTAAATTCTCAATAATCAACTTTCTCAATATTTATGAATAATAGTTGGCGGTGTTTTTATATTTCTATAGCTAAACAAGAATAAAAAAAACTAAGAATTAATGAACAAGCAGTTGTAAATAATAGTAGTAAATGTCTAAGGTAATGGTTTCCCCCGTTGTTGATTTCCTTAGTAGTATGTTTCTTACAGCTATGCTTTAGTTGCCTCTATCAACCATGAACTCTCCAGCTATCATAACTCTCTCTCAAGTAATTATGATAATTTACTAGACGCACTCTCTCAAGCTATGCTAGCTATATTTCATTACAGTTCACTTAGATTGCACCCGAGGTATCGTTATCTCTAATCCAACCTCTAAACCCTGGATTATGACTCTCCCCTATACTTCGGGAATGATGTTGTTCAAACAACTACCTAAATATGCACTCTCTCTCAAGTAGATACATAATGAATAGGCACAGCTAATTGAGGGCCCTTCAATCAACTACAACAAGAACGTAGTTGAACAAATAGAGGTTAATAACCAATCAAAACTATATTAACACCACAATAAGTTTATCCACAACGGGTTCCACCAAAAACTTAGATTAAGGTTTTTAGCTACTCATGATAATGGGGAAATCAAATACTAAAAGATTCATAATCATAAATTGCAAGAAAATAAAGAAGAATAGAAACAATGATGTTTTGCGTGATCTCTCACACTTGTTTTTCTTGCCGAAGTACTCTCCAATAATGTTACATGTCTCCCTTGGGTGAGTCCTAGTATTAAAATAGGGTTTTGGGCTAAGAATTCCAGAATTTGCACTTCAGTCCCTTAATTTCTTGTCGCCTGCCGTGGTCCTACCGCGCCCACGCTGGGACCACGACAGTTCACCTCCAGGCCTCATTTGTGTATTTCACATGGTTCACTTGGCGACTTTGATGCGATTGGATTCTTTTTCTTCCATAAATGATACAAAACCACTCCATAGCCTTATTCTAATGTATGTAACCTAAAAAAAAAAGCACTAATAAGAGCATTTTGCTATCACTTTTACAATAAAAACTCTACAAGAAAGTGGTTCTTTTAGGGCTTAATCATAGTTCAATTCACCTATTTTTCTTTGTGGTTCAACTTGCTCGAGGACGAGCAAAGCCTTAAGTGTGAGGTGTTGATAATAGGTGAATTGAACTATGATTAAGCCTTAAAAGAACCACTTTCTTGTAGAGTTTTTATTGTAAAAGTGATAGCAAAATACTCTTATTAGTGCTTTTCATATTTTTCAGGTTACATATAGTAGAAGAAGGCTATAGAGTGGTTTTGTATCATTTATGGAAGAAAAGGAAACCAATCGCATCAAAGTCACCAAATGAACCATGTGAAATACACAAACAAGGCCTGGAGGTGAACTTTCGCGGTCCCAACGTGGGCGCGCTAGGACCACAGTGATGCTGTTATATGAGATTCAGATAGGCCTCTTGGCCGCGGTCCCAGCGTGGGCGCGGTAGAACCGCTGCAGGCAACGAGAAATTAAGTGACTGAAGTGCAAATTTCGGAATTCTTAGCCCAAAACCTTATTTTAATACTAGGACTCACCCAAGGGAGGCATGTAACATTATTAGAGAGTACTTTGGCAAGAAAAACAAGTGGGAGAGATCACCCAAAACATCATTGTTGTGAGCACGTGATTTTTACCCCAAGTAAAGAATTCCAAAAAAAAAAAAAAAAAAATTAAAATAAATAAAAGGGAATTAATTAGGAAAAGCATCAAAAATGGTAGAACAAATAATA
>MU740366.1:45078-65253 GCA_026770625.1 Nicotiana glauca
AGTCCTGAGTTAAATATCATCTCGAAATGGCTAGTAAATTTCTAAGGTTTTAAACACCTAATTATAATTTCTGATAATTGAAACTAAAAATGGTAAGTTTGACTGTGTCCGTGTGGCTTGCATGCATATAGCTGGACTGATAGTGGATCGGGCTGTATGCCGCAGCGGTGTGATATTGATATTGTGCTTGGTCTGTAGGAGCCCCTCCGGAGTCTGAACCCCCCACAGTGAGTGCTGGGTACCCAATGGATCGGGCTACGCACCGTAGCGGTCATGTGCATTGCATTGCACTCATGCATTGATATCTATTTGCTTTATTTGTCTCTACTTGTTGTATTACACTGTTAAATGTGTAGGAGTACCGGTTTAGCTTCACATTGTTGTATTTTTGGGATTTCTTGCTATCAGCCATTATACACGTCTATTACCACTGAGTGGGAAGTACTCACTTTACTCCCTGCACCATGTGTGCAGATCCAGGTACCTCGGGAGCTTAGCTGAGTTACCTTGTTGTTTCAGAGTATTACCGTAGTTGTCGAGGTAGCTGCCTGATGTCCGCTGGACACGACTCCTCCTCTATCTCTTTATATTTTCCGCAGTTTGAAACATTTGTATTACTGAAGTCTTGTTACCCTGTTTTTGGTAGAGGCTCTAGACTTATGATCCCCAGGTCTTTGGGAGATTATTTAGTATTGTTTGATATTCGGATTATTTCTACCTACCAGTTAAATTTTTAGCTTCACTATTGTTAAATGATATTTAATTCATTGCTTTTGAGCTTCATGCTCGGGTTGAGAGTGCAAATGGTCGGGCTTGCCTAGCAATTGTGTTAGGCGCCATCACGACCTGATTTGGGGTCGTGACAAATATCTAGACTAATTCTTACTCAGTCTCATACTCTTATCAGTATACTCCTGTGACGTATGTTTATATTAATTCATTGATCTCTTACAAATTTTTTTTTCTATTCTAATATATGATGCATAATCAAGAGAAGTTCTACTTGAAGAACCTGGTTCATCAGTATATACTCATGAGAAAAGGTCAGGTATGTTTCTATACTCTGCACAATTAGAAAACTAAATATTCCAATTATGAGCAGAAGTCATATTCTAACCAAACTCCTAAAAATATAACCGTTTAGCATTGAACCAGTTTCATTCTCCTAGAATTCTAAAGAAAACAGGACTTTTTCCTAAAAACTAGTGTCATCCATTTATTTCTTAAAGACCGGAGTCCTAATGGGATTAGACTCCTGATTGACCATTGCAAAAAGCCTACCGTTACTGCTCCTAATCATACTCTACTTTAAATACACTTCATATACTCCTATTTTAGTCCATAACCGTCATTAAGTGCTAAACCTCTGATCATACTCTTTCTCTCTAAAATCTCCAAAATCCCTAAAACTTTCTAGAAATCCTTCACCATGACTAATCCTCAAGAAAATCCAGGAACTCCCCCACCTGTATCTCCCAACACATCCTCATCTGCACCTCTTAGCGACAACCCTAAACCCAGACTCTGCCGGCAAAAGATGTTGGCAAGAAAGACTGTAGCTACTGGTGTTTTGAGAAAGACTCTAAACGAAAAATTGAGTACCAGCCAAAAAAAGGAGAGCTCTGAAAAGGAATCATCTGACTCGAGTTCTGAGTCTGAAACTTTTATTTCTGCAAGCGATGGAGAAGAACGTGGGTCTTCTGACTCAGACAAGAATCAAGAAAACCCTAGAGAGGTAAATACATGCTATGTTTTTTTTCTGATGTAGTCGAGAAAGTGGACAATAGGTTTGTGTTAGTGGGTTCTTTGAGAGATGTAAATGAGGGAGAGTCGAGTAGAAAGGGAAAGAAAAAGAAATATAAATTTTTTTCCATTTATGGAGGAATAGAGGAGAGGGGCAACAAGCCAGAGGAAGTGAATCTGGGGATGCTGCTGAAGGTCTTGTACACCTGAGTGAACAACAAGATGAACCTAGTTCATCTGTGGAAGAAACCGTAGCTGACATTCTGAAGAAGGTTGGAGCAAGCTATGATCCCAAGAAGCGCAAATCTTCTTCTCAAATGGCTCCAATCGCCTCTAAGCCAACAAAGAAGAGCAAGGTGTCATCTCCTAAGTCTACTGTCCCTTCAGCACCAAATGTGAAAGCTACTAGAAGAAGGGTAAAGCAAAGTGAGGCTGAGTTGCAGAAAGCCTTAGAGGCAAGTAAGAAAAGAAGAAGGAAAAGGGAAAAGCTTAAGTTGTGGAAATTTATGTGGCTGCAGAAGAAGAGGAGGAGGAGATGGAACTGGTCCATCAGGAAAGAGGTACAACTGAGGAGGTTCCCACTCCTACACCAAAGAGATCCAAGACTTCTACCAAGAAGTCTTCAGAATCTGTATCTGCTGAACCCTCCATGGCAAAAAAGAACCAGGTCTGCAGTCAAAGGAAAACAAGTGAAAGTTCCTGAAGTAGAAGAAGCATGGAGTGGAGAGGAAGAAGAAGAAGAATCTGAAAAGGAACAGGACAGATTTGTCCTCTTTGGTAGGAGAAAGATCTTCAAAGGAAGAATTCTAAAAGACCTAGAGGAGCCAGGAATGAAAAGATTGGTTGATGCCTTGGATGCACAGGGGTGGAAGGACATGGTTCTTCAACTGGATGGCAGGCTGGTAAGAAAACAGCTGATCGAGTTTATGGAAAATACCACAATGGTGAATGGGGTTGTTACCAGCTTGGTGAGGGGAGTAGAGGTGCAGTTTGATGCACCTAAATTGGGCAGAATTCTAGACATACCCTGTCAGGGCTATGATGACTATACTAGGAAAAGGTGGCCTTGTCTAGATTCTCTCCCTTCCGCTCTCCAAATCACCAGAAATTTCTGTGATACCAAATCTGCTGAAGAAGTGCCTGAGGCTAGGTTTGTGCAAAAGAGTGAGATAAAGCCTGAGTACAAGGTGCTTTTTGAGTTTGTGAACAAGTGTTTGCTTCCTCGACAGGAGAGAATGCACAATGCAAATTACATGGACCTGGTCCTTATGAAGTGTCTTGTGAGAGGAACATAGATTAATTGGCCTGCTTTCATTGTCAAGCTACTGGATAGAGTCATCAATGGCTCCAAGGCCCATGCCACACCTTATGGGTTTATACTGACAACTGTCTTGGCCAAGTTAGATGTGCCATTGAAAAAGTGGGAGATGGCCTCCAGCAAAGAGCACTTTGGAATCAAAACTCTGTAGGCTTGTGACTATCTGCTAAGTGTAACCCCAGTTGAACCTGGTTCATCCTTGAAGACTCTTATGAAGAGCAAAGTTAGGGCATTGGTTCTAGAGTGTGGAACAAAAGATGCAGAAATTGCTAGGCTCCAAGCTCGCATTGCTGAACTAGAAAGTGAAAGAAATGACCTCAAAGCTGAGCTAGAAAAGGAAAAAGAAAAGAGTGAAGGGATGCTCCAAACAATGCTCAATCTTCGTCAATCCCAACCCTCTAGTTCCTCCAAGCCCTAGGACCAGTTTAGAAACCCCCTCAATGACCCAGATTCGGGACTTTTCTCTGTTTTTGCTCATGGTTGGATGTTTGTTTTTCTTTTTATGGCCTGTTTTGTAGAAACACCTCCTAATTAATGACAATGTGCTTTGTTTTCTCTTATTCTATGAAACTTCTGATCTTAGTAGTTAAATTTTTTGTGAAGTTGATTATTGATTAACTGAATCATGTTTTCACTTGTAGTTACCCCAGTGGCCATGAGTAATAATTAACATCTCGAATTAATATAATATGCAACTTTTTGATGATGCCAAAAGGGGGAAGAGATATTGTGCTTTACTTTGTATTCTGAAATAAAGTGATATTTATAACCTGATTAAACCTGGTCCTTAATGATAAGTTAAATTAAAGTGTGAAAATTAAGCTGAGTTCCACAGGGTCTTTGATAAAAAAAAGCACAAAGTTTGTCATCATCAAAAAGGGAGAATTTGTTGGCCCAAGTTTAGATGAAGTTTTGAAGATTGACAAAATGAACTCAGTTGTGAACCAGATCTATCATGTGAGACACAGTGTTGATATACTTACACATGTTACATACGTATGACGACCCGACCCGTCGTCTCATGAGTTACTACCCTGTTCTTCCCATTTTCTGCTTTCTTATGTTTCATTATCGGTATTGGGTGCGTTAGAATTTACTTGTGAATGATATTCTAAAAATAATCAAAAAACATCAATAATTCCAAAATTGACAAACCCGAGCCCTAGGCCCACTTCTCGTAATGATTAGTAAATTTCTAAGGTTTTAAATTACTTAAACTATAATACCTGTTAAATGGAACCGAAAATGGTAAACTTGATTGTGCCCGTGTGGCTTGCATACATATATAACTGGACTGATTGTGGACCGAGCTGCACGCCGCAACGAATGCTATGATTATATTGCGCTTGGGCTGTAGGAGCCCCTCCGGAGTCTGCACACACCCCCAGTGAGCGCCGTCGACATTAAACGGATCGGGCTACGCGCCGTAGCGGTCATATGCATTGCATTGCATTCATGCATCGTTTTCTATATGTCCTACCTGTCATTACCTGTTGTTATTTCATTGTTAAATGTATAAACTAATTGGTTATAGCTTTACATTGTGCTATTTTGGGATTTCTTACTGTCAGACATTATACATTTCTATTACCGCTGAATTGGAAGTACTCACTTTACTCCCTGCACCTTGTTTGCAGATTCAGGTACTTCGGGGGCTTAGTTGAGCTAGTTGCTGCTTCCAGAGTTTTCAGGAGTTGTCGAGGTAGCTATTTGACGTCCGCAGGACCCGACTCCTCCCCTATCCTTTTATCCTTTCAGCATTTTAGAACATGGTTATTGTTGAGGGTTCTTGACNACAATACATGTGAAGAAGATAAGTCTCAAGAATCAGCAACAACATCTTCTGAGTTGATTGAAAAGGTTGCATAGGATAAGGAGTTGAAGTCTCCTTATGTGAAGAGACCTACATCCGGATCAAGGATAAGGATTGGAGTTTGAATTGTTCTAGGGCTCGAACTTGATGAAGGATTAGCAATTTGAGTTTTAATCAAACTCTGATTACTAACTCTATAAATAATAATGATCATTCTCTTTTACAGGTGATTGCACATACGTAAAAGTTAAACTAAATTGAGAGCAAAAGAGCTAGGCGATTTTGCAAGCAATTTGTGTGTGATTCAAGTGTGCAAATCTGAAGCTACATGAACCAAAGTGAAGAACCAATTCTATTGTGTCTTTCTTTATTTCTAGTTCAATTGTAGTAGGTATTTTCATATTGTACCTTTCAACTTTATCTAGAAGCAATTGTATTAAGTACTTTGAGTATTCGATTTAGAGTTAACTTGAAGGTGTCGCAACAGTTGAGGTTGTGTGCTACACTGAGATTAGAGTTTAATCCTTAGGTTTTACAATAATTTTGTAAATGCTGTTTTGGCTTAGTGATTTTAGTGGAAGTTTGGGATAATCCTTCTGAGTAGTAGTTCGTGGTTTTTTCACCTTTTAAGTCAGGTGTTTTCCACGTAAAAATCTCTGTATTCTTTATTTTATGCACTCTTAATTCCGCAAACAGTCATAGTAAGTACATCTAGAAGAACCAGGTTCTTCTAGTGCGAAAATTAGGTACCACACAAATCACCTCCCCCCTCCCCTTTTGTGTGGTATTGATGTTTAGAACATCACAAACTCCGATCTCCTAAGCAAAAGAACAGGACACCTTTCATCCATCTTTTGTCACCGGTCAGCCACCAGCAGCCATAGCTGGTGCTTCCTTCTCTTCTTTCTCCATCCCCTCGCTCCTTCTGTGTCGTCACTCTTCGCCCGAGCACCCCAAAGCTTCAAATCTGGTCGAAAATGGCAGAAGTCATTTAGTTTGTGATTTTTCGGCAGTTGTTTGTTCACTCGTTTTCTGAAATCCAAAACTCGTTTAACATCCTTTTTCGGTGAATCTCGAGTTTTATGTTTGAGTTTCGATGGCTGTTTCCATTGGTTCCTTGTCGAGGTGCCGTTCGAGGTTCATTCGGCATCCGCGTTTCATTGGCAAAGCTCTGTTTGAGGTCCGTTTTTAAAACATTGATCTTAATTAATTTGTAGTGTTCGTCCTTGTGTATTTTGATATCAAATGAAGTTCTGTTTGTTTTTAGTTTACATAATGGTATGCGTATGACTTTTTTAGTTTACAATTTTCCTTTTATGATGAATGTGTATGTTTACTCATGAGTTTGTCTGCCTTTTATGTCCTCTGTGTTAATATGATGAATGTGTATGTTTACTTATCTTTGATTGTTAATAGTTTAATATATCAAAGTAGCAAGGTGATTGTTTGGAATTGATTAGAAACTTATCTTATTAAATTGATCTAAAAAAACTTTTAATCGGCGTTAAACTCGTATAAGCTAGATACGGAAATAAATTGGTCATGGGAGTTGGCTTTGAAAAATATGATGGAAATTGAGTTTGAAATTTAGTAAAAGTACTCTATAATCGCGGGCCATTTAACACACAATCACCTAACTTGGGATTAAATAACTCATGAGCTCAGAGTTGCTTTAGGCCCGTTTAATATACCATTGTGATTGTATACACATTCATTTGACATGATTACGATTTTTAAAAATAAATTCGGAGTATGCGTTCGCGCAAATTTGGCCAAACTTTTTAAAAAAATAATAAAGTATTATTAATTGTGGATACGTACGCGTGACATATTTTTTGACGCGCCAAACAAATGGGTACTCGTATGCGTGACCCGTTTTCAAGATAATTTTCTTAACTAAAAAGCAGTAAAATGTAAAAGCACATAAGTTCTTAAATAAGTGATTAGACAATTTAATAAGCCAAGTATGATCAGCGCGACCGTTCTAAAACTACGGAACTCGGGAGTGGCTAGCACCTTCTCTCGGGTTAACATAATTTCTTACCCGGATTTCTGTGTTCGTAGACATAAACAAAGTCAAATCTTTCCTCGATTCGGGATTTTAAACTGGTGACTTGGGATACCATAAATTATCCCAAGTGGCGACTCTGAATCTAATAAATAATCCTGTTTCGATTGTCACTTAAATTGGAAAAAACTCTTTTATACCCTTCCGGGGTAGTAAAAAGGAGGTGTGACAACAAGCACCGAGATTCAGATCAGAGTCTATAGGAAGAGCTGACCAAGACTCAAGATCATGTTGTTGAATGTTTATAGATAGGAATCTTGTAACTTGTGGTTGATAGATTTAGCTAGTTTAGCTTTTCATCTTTCATTTCGGTATAATAAGGAGCTCAACAAGCAGAAATATCAGCAAAAATAGTGAAACTCCAGTTTTCCGCTAGTCCCAACTACCAAAACTTCCAGAACTACACTAACCTGATTCCTTTATAGCCAAGATATGTAGGCAAACTCTGAAGCAAGGTTCGATCAGACTCTTCCAAAAGATGCTTCTCATGGAGTTTCAAACGGGCAAAAATCCCTCATAGTTGCTCATTTTATGTTTTTCCGAAAATCCGTCGTGTTTCCGAGCGAAGAGGGGCAGCTATGAGCATGTTAGTTTTTCCCTATACGAAATACTCATATAAGATCCCAAGAAAATAGATTTTTTCTTAATTTTTTGCCATTTTTAGGAATTTTTTGTAGAGTTTTATTAATTATTTGCATTTTATATGCATGTTTAATTTTTATTTAAATCATAAAAAATACCAAAAAATACCATGCATTGCATTTAGGTTATATTTTTTCTTTATATTTTTAGGATTAATTAGTTAGTTATTTGTTTATTAAAATAAAAATCACAAAAATGGCTCATTTTTATACTTTTTCCTTTTATTTTTAGATTATTGATTTTTCACTTCTTAATTTAGCATTAAGTAGCTTTTATAATTACTAGATTTAGTGTACGCACGTTACCCGTGTATCTTATATAAAAATATAATTTTTTTTAAAAATAACATAAATAATACTCAGATGTATCTCTGTTATAAAACAAAGATTAAAACAAAAACTACAAATTTCTAAAAATAATAAATGTCAATCATATATTTAGGGTTTGTATCCAGTGTGAGCATGCGATTTTTGCCCTAAGCAAATTATTCCAAAAATCCAAATAAAATGATTTTTTTTTATTTTTATAATTTTGTGTATTTTTTATGTCATTTTCTGATATTTGTTGCATTTCTTTGTTAAAGACTTGCATAATAATTCATATTAAAAATTCAAAAAATATGCATTTGTATTAGGAGTTTAATTTCACATTTTTAGTATTAACTAGGTGTTAATTCATTTTAGAAATTTAAAGAAAATCCCAAAAATAACTCACTTTAATATTTTATTGTTTTAATTGAAAATTGCAATAAAATAGTTATTAAGTAGATTTTAGGCTTTAAGTAGTTTTAGTTTAATTGTAGTTTGATTTCACAATTTTATAAAATTAGAAAAATAATATATAAATCTGAAAAATAAAAAAATGAAATACAAAAGTAAAATGAGTAAAATACAAGAAGAATAAATAAAAGAACAAACAAAGAAATTGACTATTAAAAAATTTGGGCTAATTACCCCAAGCCCAAACACAAAAAAACGCCCCAGGCCCAACCCATTTAGACCCGGCCTGCCCCCTTGTGCTCCAATCCATCTGAGCCGTTGAAACTTCTTATCCGACGACCACAAATCAGTAATACATTATTAATATAACTGTCTGAAAATATCAGAAACCCTAAAAACATTTGTTGACCTCCTCGTACACCCCTCCCTCACCTGTAACGCTGGTAAAAGTCCCATCAGGGTTCCGCCCTAACTCCGCCTTTCGCCGCCGTCCTCCGCCACGTCGCCGCCGGCCGGAAATTGTCGCCGGCGGCGGCGCAACTCTAATAAACCCCAAATTTTCACTCCTTACTCCTCTCTTCTCCCTCTTTCCAACCCCCAAAACCTCTTTCCCCAAATCCTAGTCGATTGACTCAAATATCAAATCTAAAAATCCTGCCAAATCAATACTTTGTCCAAAAACCCTCAAATTCACACCATACCTTTCCCTAACCCCCCTCATACCTAATATCTCATCAATTCCCGTCAAATACCACTAGAGTTCGTCAAATCATGAAGCTAGGGTTTGCGGTCAAGATTTTTGAACTCCAGTCAATGTTCAAGTGATCCAAAACTATATTATGTGTTTGTTCTTATTAAGAACAAGCACATAATATCGTTGGAAGATCGCTTTCAAGCCCGATCGATTCAAGTTGCTCAAACCAGTAGGTGCGTTCTTTCTTTTTCTTTCATTTTCTTCGTTTTCAGTATTTTATTATCTTGATTTTGTTTTTAAGCAATAAAATTTCTATATTCTTTAGTTAGATGAGCTTCTGTTTGGTTGAATCATCTAGTTTAAATGAGCTTCTTTGACATTTGAATCAATTGCTTGTATAATTGGGCTATTTGATCGATAATTTAGTTTTGCATTCTGATTGGATTTTGTTCATGTCACTATGTTCTAAGTAGTTGTTTGAATTAACAATTAGGATTAATTTCTAGCTCAAGTAGTCATTCAGTTAATTAGCTAGGGTTAATTAGTTAATTAGGGATTGGTTCAATTAATTAGGGTTTTTCTTAGATTACTGCCCTAATCAATTTAAGATTCAGGATAAATTAGTTAAGTATAAATGATCAAAATAAGTTGGTAATTCCAGGTAAGGTTTGAGGGTACTTAAGGACTAAAAATTGCATATTTTGCCAGATTGGTAATTATAAGATGCAAATAGAGGTACTATAGACATTTACAATGGAATGGGAATAGGGTAGATGAAGGTAGAACCCTCTAGAACATTCCTATTGGGGTCTTAGTGTAAGTATTAATAATTGTGAAGGTATTAACTTGGGGAAAAAGTCAGGAAATAAGGGACTTCTAAGCAAATCTGAAAATTAAAAAAAGAGGAAAAATGAAATGTCCAGAACATTCTATTGGTGCCTATAAAAAGGCACCCCAATGCCTTAATAAAAAAGTTTTTTTTAGCCTCAAAATTCCCCCCAAAACTCTCTTCTCAATTTCAGATTTCAAAATTTGAAATTTAAACTTTTCAAAAATCCAAAAGCATAGAAAAATCTCGGAAAACATAAAAATTACTGTTCCATTGAACATTTTGGCTCAATTTCGAATTTCAGTGTTTGCTTTTGGGTTTATAGTTCGATTTTAGTCTGCTGAAGTTATACTGCTCCAGTGAGTCCAATTCTGGGTTTAAATCAAGTTCAATTGGGTCAATTTGGTGGTTTATTATTGCTGTTGGTTTTTTTTTTTGTGATTTTCTGGGCTGGTGTGCAAGTTTATTTCTGGATAAAAATTGATTTCCTTGCTGATTTGGATCCTATTTGTTTTTGCTGTGATATTGCTGTTTGTTCCTGTTGCTGACTCACCTTTTCTCCTCTCATTACATCTCAAATTCAGGTACATACTCGAATCCAAATGGATGTAACTTGCTGAAATAAAATCTGAGTTGCTGAAGTGATAGCTTATAATATGTTCCTGTTTAGTTTACATTTGAGCTGTCTAATTTGTATTTGTATTGTTTAATCCAGATTATGTAATGTTGTCCTTGTTATTTTTGTATTCATATTTGAAATGGCTGAGTTTTTACTAGAATTAGAATAGAGTAACTGAGTATTGTAGTATGCTGATTGTATAGAGTTATTCAAACTGAAAATTAGACCGTAATAAGGTTTAACTGTTCTCAATTGATGGTTTGTTAATTGATCGGTGCTATAGGCAAATGGATCCAGCATTTAATAGTTTGTTTTTGTGTAGCTTGTGTTAGTTCAGGGTCTGTGACTTTCGTTTGTATCTTTTATTAGAAATTAAGTAGAGTCTGTTAATGTTTAAGCAGGTTAAGTGTATGTAATAATTTCAGAACTTCCTGTCATGGTTTATAACACTTTGTTAACTAATAGTGTGAGTTGACGATTCAGTATATTAGTTTCTCTTACAATTTATTTTTAAAGATGAATTAGTATTAATCCATAGTTCACCATCAACTAGGATGATAAGTGCTATAATTTGGCTGTAAATGTGATAGTCAACCCATTAGCTGATTCATACACAGTATATAAAATCACATGACCTCAATTTATGCTCCTAATTCATCTTCGCCATTAATAATCTGATTAGTGCTTATCCTGTTGCAAATTATTTAAACGTATTTGGAGTAATTCGAAACCAATTCAACATATTCTCGTTTTTGAGTTAGAATTTTGTTTGGTGAAAGGCTCAGCAGCCTACTTCCAACGGGTTGAGTTTCATCTCACCTGATGCAGGATCAGGTCCGGTTATTGATTACCTCTTCAATTGGGCCTGGGCCAAAGCTTGTGACTGACCAGTGTGTTGGTATAGACCCGTGTAATTTTCCTTTGTCGGGTTCATCTCGGAGGCCAATGGCTGAACCTTGGTGCGGAATTATTGCTTGCATTGAATTAGTCCAATAAAAAAATTAATTAGGACCTTTTCTCTTCATTATTAGAGAAAAAAAAAGCATAGTGTCTTTTAGGTTTACCTTTAATAAAAATGAGACGAGCCTCGCCAAATAAACGCATAAAATGCGGGGCCCTCATTAAAGGCTATATAAAATGCTTAGAATTTGGGCGGACTATTTAGCGAATTTCATGGTCTTCCCCAAATAAAATAAACTCGTAGTTGCTTTAGGCGTGTATTTTAATAATATTACCTTCCAAAATACGGGTGCACATTTATGTGACCCAAATTCAAATCTCAACGAAGTTGAAATGTATCAAAAGCCACGGGCGTACTGGTACAACATGGTTCGAGATACATTTTTACGACGTTGCAATTCTTGTAAAAATAAATATATAATAAAAGCGGGTTATCAATAAAAAGGCACATAGAATAAAACATGTTTTGAAATCAGATATAATTAAATACAACAGTTGAGCGACCGTGCTAGAACCACGGAATCCGGGAATGCCTAACACCTTCTTCCGGGTAAACAGAATTCCTTATTCGGATTTCTGGTTCGCGGACTGTTAACAGAGTCATATTTTCCTCGGTTCGGGATTCAACTGGTGACTTGGGAAACCATTAATCTCCCAAGTGGCAACTCTGAATATAAATAATAAATCCCGTTTCGATTGTCTTTTAATTGGAAAAAACTCCTTTACGTCCTTCACGGGGTGTGGTAAATGTAAAAAGGAGGTGTGACAGCTCTGGCGACTTTGCTGGGTATCCAAACTCAAAACTTCGGTTCAGGGTTTAAGAATTCGATCTCGGAATAATTGTTGTATTTGTTTATATTTGATTTTCCTACATGTTCATGATTAATGTGCTAAATGTTTACCGCTTTGATATTATTTGAATTGTATATAAACTGTGCCGAAAACCCTTCTCTTCTCACCTCCGGAGATGTGCTTACTGGTTGAGACTCCCTATTCTGTTAGTGTCAATACCTTGAAATAAGAAAGAGGCCGGACAAGTTACTAAGCCGGATGGCCTTTTGGTTCCCGGTACGTAGCCCCCTCCTCGACTCGAGTTGTCCGCTCGGGTACACAGTCTAGAACATATACCTAGGTTTTGAACTTAGAATAACTTGACTCCATGCCGGATTCCTAGTAGGAGCGCTTATCTGCATCACGTGCATATGACTTAGGGGACTCAACACAGGGGTTGGGTCCGTCTAGGACAGGTAACCGAAAATAAAACGACCACCATGATGCATTTTACGTGTTGCATTTATTTGTTTCGGGCCCGCATGCTGACCGACTTTTGAACGTCGAGAATTTTTTGAAATTGAGAAAAAGAGAAAAAGAGAAAAATAGTAGTAATTGTTTAGTTTTAGAAAAATCGATGCCCAAATACTGTCGAAACTCTATCGAAATTTCGTAAAAAAAAGGGGGTTGAAAAATGGAAAGGTTTTGGTTTTTTATAATTTATTTTACTAAAGCAAAGGAAAAATATAAAAGAGTTTTTATTTTGGGTTGTTGAAAAAAAAAAGTCGTTATTTTGTCTTGTTTTCAAAATATGAAAAAAAAATATATTTTGTTTTGCCAATAAAAATGAAAATGAAATTTTTTTTGCTTTGAAAATAGTTTTGTTATTTGATTTTTGCCAAAAATAGAAATGAAAAAAGGGGGGTATGTTTTAAAATAGTTTGTTAATTTGCCCGAGCTACGCTGGTTTGATTCTCACCAAGTGTGAGATACGTAGGCAACCCACGGCGGGTCCATCCACCCCTTTTGCAAAAATAGCCAAAAAATGTCCATTTTGTTTTTGTCATAAATAAATCAGGTGATGCCATTCTGGCAAAATAGCCGAATGTCCCGAAAGGGCGCCGGAAGGCTGTTTATGCAAAAAAAACGGCCACTTTGAGTCATTTCCCAACGGTTAGCGGGCACAACCTTAAGATCTTCTCTTTGAAGTGCTGAAAGGCCGTATCGGCAAAGCTGGGCTTTATTTTTGGAAATTAGAATTGTGGGAAAAATAAGAATAGTGTCTTTTTCTTTTAGGTCATAAATAAGTGATTAAATCACCTTAATAAATGTGCAGGATGAGCACGACTCAAAATGAACCATTTTTGCATAAAATCCCTTTGGACTTACGTCTGTGGTGGAACGACTTGGGCGAAGAAGGGCAAGATGAAGTCAAGAAACATCTGAAAGGGCTTACCGGTTTGTTAGATATTGCGCCTCGAGGGGACATTATCAGAGCATTAATCACATGTTGGGACCCAGTGCATAACGTATTCCATTTTTCGGACTTTGAGCTTACCCCAACATTAGAGGAAATAGCCTACTACATTGGGAAAGATGAGGTTCCTTTGAGGCACAAATACTTGGTTGCCCCGAGAGTTGTAGCTGTGCACAGATTTTTAGACTCTTTAATAGTCAGAACCGTCCACAACACAGATCTGGTGAATGGCTTTTGTACTCTAAACTTCATATATCACCGATATGGCCACATCGGAGGATTCAACAACCCAGAAAGCAAGATATGTAGTAAAGTAAATCGCCAGAAGTGGGAAGAGCATCGATGTTTCGCTTTTATGGTGGTTTTTCTGGGACTTTTGGTATTTCCAAGAAAGGACGGGAACATTGATATAAAACTAGCTGGGGTTGTCAGCATGTTAATTACCCAAGCCAAAAGTACTCTTGCACCTATGATAGTGGACGACATTTTCCATGCTCTTACAGCCTGCAAGGCTGGGGAAACTTTCTTCGAGGGGTGCAGTCTGCTGTTACAAATGTGGATGATTGAGCATCTGTGTCATTGTCCTCAATTCTTGAGCTACGGGTCTCCAGAGAAAACATGCATAGAAGAGTTTTACACAAGGATTAAAGGGGTCAAATTGCCAGAAGGATTCACGTGGACAACATATTATCGGTCCCTCACTGCTATCCAAATCGAGTGGATGCTTGGATGGTTACCCGTTGATGAAATCGTATATATGCCGGCAGCCCGGCCACATTTCCTTCTAATGGGGCTTAAAAGCATTCAACCTTACGCCCCGTATCGAGTGTTGAGACAGCTTGGCAGATGCCAGATAATACCCAAGGATGATGATCTTAGTTTGCAAGTGGTCGAGATTGGCCCCGGTGGCCAGTTTCCTATAGCAATGGTCCGCCAGGTCTGGAGCGAATGTCAATATTTGGCGGCAAATACTTGTGTCCGGGATCGAGCTAAATGAGAGGTATCACCAGACTATCAGGCTTGGTATAGAAGGGATGTTGCATTCGGAAGGCCGGCCAAAAGGCCTCACCTCCAGGAATTTGCTGAATCATCACAAGAGCAATGAGCTTGGTTATCCAAAGAAAATGAGTACAGGGCAAAAATAAGCAAGTTGGAAAAATAGGTCCAAGACCTCAAGTTTGAAAACAGCGTGCAAGTTGCGGCCGACGAGGGCGAGAAAAAGCAATTGGCTAAAGAGAATGAGGCATTACGAGCCCAAATCCAGAAAATGAAGATAGCGGCTGAAACCCCTGTTAGAAATGCTCGAGATGCAAAACTGATAGATAATTTGTGGCAAAAAGTAAATGATTACAGTTTCGACCTTATCAAAGCAGAAAAAGAACTAGCTGGGGTTCGAAGACAGTTGGCTAAAAATACAGAGGAACGAGCTCGCATGGTTCAACAGCTAAGAGAAGATCATGATAATGAAGTCGCCAGATTGAGGAAAAAGGTCATTACCGCAGAAATCAAAATGAGAAAACAATAAAAGGAGTTCAGTGTTGAAAGGGAACATTGCTATACAACTTTAGCACAATTAGAAATGGATCTACAACAACTTCAGGAGCAAACTCAGCAGACTTTGGAGGCTAGGGTTGAACAGATAGGGCGGCTGCTTCAGGAAAAAGCGATAATTAGAGAAAGAATCCTCGATATTGCTCATTACATCACCCGAAAATGCCAAATATGCGAGAACATGACCCAAACTACCTTTTTTGCCTCAGTGATGATATTTGTGAAATAGATAATAGGTGACTTAGACAAACTCCAAGGGGAACTTGCATATAGGCCCGCGGCGAGACCGAACGATGTCCCGCGGGCACCAGGATATTTAATGTATTCATGAGTCTGTATTGCATTATGTTAGTCACTTGAGTCTGTATTTTCATTTTTAGTCAATCTGCATTTCATTCCAAAGTAGAATAGTTGTTAAGAAGTTTGTAGTCTGGTCTGTCATTTAGAGTCTGTTGTTGTAATAGATGTGTTTTCCATTAATAAATTTGAAAATTCCAAAAAAAAAAAAAGAATTGTATTTCTATTTTCCTGTTTTTGATTTTATCTTATTCAAGCATAGCTGCGATATATAGGCAATTTTCATAGGACCAATCGTAATCATATGAAAAACATAAAAAAATACAAGTCAAAAGAATAGTGATAAATAAGAGAAAAACTGAAAAGAAAAAGAAAGAAAAGAGAAAGAGAGAGGGAAAAGCTGCAACAAAAGAATTGGCAAATCAAAGAAAAGGCGAGAATAAAAGAAAAAGCCGGGATGATGCATGTGGCCGAGCAAAATTGTTTAAGTGCATCCATGCTCCAACTGTGCGATTATTTGATTGATAATGCCCTAACCACTAATAACGCTGTTGTTGTTGATGAATTCAGGCAGGTGGTTTTAGCTAGCTGGCATTCTGGCAACTCATCCGTACAATACCCGTTCCAATGATATGTCGAAAATGGTTAGCCAAGAGATCGAAGCGACTATTGTTGATCCGGCTAGGGAGGAAGAAATAGTGGATGTTAATGCTATGAAAGAGGAAATGTACAAACTAAAACAACAAATGACCGAGATGTACCAGGCCTGGGCGAAAGGACAACCCTTGCCAGCTTATCCTGCCAATCCCGCCTATGTTCCTCCACTAGTTCAATCACAAGACCCTCCTACCGTAAATTCTTCCCCGGCCTATCCTACCTATCCACCATATTATGCAACCACTTCTCAAACACCACCACCTCCACCACCAAAGCAAATCCCACCACCACCACCACCAGTTGCTCCTGTGTACGTGGCTCCTCCACCCACCATGTTACATAAATCTTTAAGTGAACCTCTATTCCACACTCAATAAAACCATTACTATCCATCTGAGCCCACTTTTAGACCTCATGAGCCTTACCCTTATACTCCTCTTATTGATATATTTGAAGAAGAGAAACCTCATAAGAACCCCGAGCAGGAGGAAATGATTCGCAAAGTAAAAAGCCTGGAACAATCGTTCCGAAACATGCAAGGTCTTGGAGGACAATTAAGTGTTGCTTATAAGGACCTGTGCTTGTTTCCAGAAGTCCAACTGCCTGTGGGTTTTAAATTACAGAAGTTTGATCTTTATGATGGGCATGGTGACCCCGTGGCCCATTTGAGGGGGTTTTGTAGCAAAATGAGGGGTGCTGGAGGAAAAGATGAATTATTAATGGCATACTTCAGCCAAAGCCTCAGTGGGTCGGCTTTAGAGTGGTATACTAGGCAGGATCACACCCGATGGTATACATGGGATGACTTAGCCCAAGCCTTTGCAGATCATTTTCAGTACAATCTGGAGATTGTTCCCCATCGTCTTTGTTTGACCAAGATTGAAAAGAAACCTGGGGAGAGTTTTAGAGAATATGGATTTCGATGGAGAGAGCAGGCAGCGAGGGTCGATCCACCTATGAAAGAGGGTGAGATGGTAGATTATTTTTTGCAGGCTTTAGAGCCTATCTATTACGGGCATCTAGTGTCAGCGGTAGGGAAAACTTTCAATGAAGCTGTAAAGATAGGAATCATGGTAGAAGAGGGTTTGAAGTCAAATAAGATTATGAGTTACTCCGCAATAAAAACAACTACCCAAGCTATCCAGACTGGCACTGGAGGGGTATTGGGAAAGAAAAAGAAGGAAGAAGTTGCAGTGGTGGAGTCGAGGACATGGTCTAGAGGTCCTTCACCCTATTATCATCAACCCCGTCCACATCACCAACCATACCCACATACACCATATAGCCCACCACAACCTTACTATCCACCCCCCGTTCCCCCCTTCTCAGTTCACCATGCCCAAACTTATCCTCAACCTCAGGCACCCTGGCGTGCACCCACTCCCCATAACACCTATCACACCCAAAATGCATACCTACCTCCCAGAACATACAGAAACCCCGGTGGAACTGGTTTTTGACCAAACCCCGCTGCCAAGAATGACAGATTGCAAAAGAAAAATACTTTCACTCCGTTAGGAGAATCTTATACTAGCTTGTTCCACAGGTTGAGGCAGCTTGGAATGTTAAACCCCATTGAACCAAAAATACCAAACCCTCCCCCGAGGAACTTGGACCATTCAGTCAATTGTGAATACTGCTCAGGAGCACCAGGGCACGATACGGAGAAATATTGGCATCTGAAAACTGCTATTCAGGAACTTATTGACACCAGGAGAATTGAAGTACAGGCTCCAGAAACTCCCAACATCACGCAGAATCCATTACCAACTCATCATGAGGCTTACATGATCGAGTTAGTACAGAGGGGAGAATACAAGAAGCCATCACAAACGGTGATGATGATTAAAGTAAGTGAAAGTAAAGCAAATGAGAAATCAATCGGTGTGAAAGCATTGGTTGCAGTGGAACAGGTAGTCAATGAGCCAATGTTAATAGTGAAGCCAGAACCTGTTAAAGTAACAATACCAGGAGCAATTGTTAGGCCCGTATTGGTTGTAAAGGGCGCTAATACAGAACCGGTTATCATTAAACCGGCAGTTCAGTTGTCTGTGGTTAGTGAAAAGACTGTACCGTGGAATTATGACCTGGTGAGTGTTATGTACAAAGGAAAAGAAGTTAAAGAGGAAGTATGCAAAACGCATGGGTTGACTAGATCAGGGAGGTGCTTTGCCCCTGAGGAATTAAGAAAAGTTAAAGCAGCTAGAGATAATCCGACACCGGTAAAGAAAGCTGTTACTGAAGAGGAAGTTGAAGAATTTTTGAAAAATATGAAAGTACAGGACTACTCAATCGTGGAGCAATTAAGAAAAACCCCGGCACAGATCTCATTATTGTCTTTATTAATCTATTCGGATGAACACCGCCGGGCGCTGATGAAGATTCTAAATGAAGCACATGTGCCAGATAAGATTACTGTGAATCATCTTGAGAAGATTGCAAACAAAATTTTTGAGGTTAACAGGTAACATTCTCCGATGATGAATTGTCATTGGAAGGAACCGAGCATAATAGAGCCCTGTACCTCACAGTGAAGTACGAAGATTCCGTGGTGACTCGGGTATTAATTGATAATGGATCTAGTGCCAACATTTGCCCTCTATCTACTCTAGAAAAGTTGAGGATCAACAATGAAAGAATTCATAAGAATAGTATCTGTGTACGGGGATTTGACGGCGGAGGAAAGAATACAGTGGGAGATATTGTGCTGGAGCTTACAATAGGACCTGTGGAATTCACGATGGAGTTCCAAGTGCTTGATGTTACTGTGTCTTACAATCTTTTATTGGGTCGACCATGGATCCACGTCGCAAAAGCAGTGTCGTCAACTCTGCATCAAATGGTCAAATTTTAATGGGATCGGCAAGAGATCATGGTCCATGGGGAGGACAATTCTTGCAATAATATTACACCCTTCGAGGAAGTTGAAGATGATAAAGGCCCGTGGGTGTACCAAGTTGTGGATACAATTCTAGTTGCTAAAATCTCGAAACGGGAGTGTGTTCCTGTGCCTAAGGTGGCTGCCGCATCTGTTATGGTGGCAACAGAGATGTTAAAGAATGGATTTCTGCCCGGAAAGGGTTTGGGAGCTTCACTACAGGGTATTATACATCCAGTGTCTCTTCCTGGTAATATTGACACTTTTGGGTTAGGCTTCAAACCCACTGTTGCTGACATAAGGAGAGCCAGAAAAATGAAAAAGATAGCGTGGTCCCTTCCTAAACCTATCCCTTGCCTTTCCCATTTTTTTGTCCGGTCTGGTACTAAAAGGCGCCCAACAACAGTACTGCCCAGCTCTGTGGTGATAGAACCTGATAAGGAATTGATCGAAAGGTTTGAAAAGTTGTTCGATGAAGTGAATATGGTGGAAGCAGGCGAAGGTCCGAGCAAAATTGATGTGCAGTTCATGGGATNGATTTTTTTTTGAGTATTAAATCTGGATTATTTCCAAGGTTGTAATTCGGATTTCTATGTTCCATCCATTTGGATGAGTTAAACCTTGTTATCTTACAATTTCAATGAAATGCAATTTCTTTCTCTCCTCATTCCTGATAGCTTTTATTTTATCTTTCTTTTCTCTTTCTTGTACAGTCCATTTTATGCCGGTTTCAATGATGTATCATGCATGAGGAGTTCCCAGCCTAGTCTTGATAACCAATGTGAAATAGTAATACAAGAAATTGAATGTGATGATTAGGTGGAGTATGATGACGAGGAAGCCCTGGAAGAAATCAGTAAAGAATTAAGTCAATTTGAGAAAAAACCCAAACCTAACTTGAATGACACTGAGGCAATCAATCTAGGGGATCGGGAAAATGTTCGGGAAACAAAAATAAGTGTTCATTTGGAAGCCCCGCTCAGGGAAGAGATGATCAAGTTGTTGTTTGAATACAAAGATATCTTTGCATGGTCATACGATGATATACCGAGTCTGAGTACTGGTCTGGTGGTCCACAAATTGCCCACTTATTCGGAATGCCCTCCTGTCAAGCAGAAGCTGAGGAAATTTAAGACAGA
>MU740368.1:0-24595 GCA_026770625.1 Nicotiana glauca
ACATCACCAGGAAGTGCCTAGCATGTGAGGATATGACCCGTACCACCTTCTTTGCTGCGATAATGATTTATGTCCCCCAGATCATGGAAGAGTTGAAAGGGTTGCAAGGGGATCTTGCACAAAGGTCCGCGGCAAGGCTGAACGATGCCTCGCAGACCCTATGAAATTTTAGAGCATTGGAATGATGTTTGTACTTTTGGGTTTTTGAGAGTCTAGTTTTAAAATCATGGTGTTCAAGTTTTGAGTCAAGTATTTTCTTATTTAGAGTTTGTTGTTGGAATTTTGAATGTTTTGAATCATGATTGTAATCAAAGAATTTTGTTATAAAAATCCCAAAAATTTTGTCATATCTTTATCAGGTCAGAACTACGCACGGTCTGATTCATGCGGGGACATGATACGTAGGCAATCCACATAAGATTCGACCACCACTAAAAAGAAAAAAGAAAAAAGAAAAAAGAAAAAAGAAAAAAGAAAAAAGAAAAAAGAAGAAGATAAAATGAGAAATAAATAAAGGAAAAGAGGCGTTTAAAAGGGGCACAAGTATAAAGAAGCCAGAATGACGCATGTAATTGAAGCAAAGGCATGATAAAAATGGTTAATTTGCCCAGGTGCATTGCATCCTAACGTGCAATAACATGTTTGTTAAACTCTAAAAAACTAACAAGTTTGTTGTCGTCCAGAAAATTCAAACAGTTAGCTTGTTTAGAACGTACTGGCACATTACCATTATCAAACAAGATCAAAAGGACCAATACCAAAGATCATGTCTAACTTGGACAAAAGTGTTGAAGAGGAACAGTCAGAAATACAGACAATGAAGGAAGAAATGGACAGGCTAAGACAACAGATAGCAGAGATGCACCTTGCCTGGGCCAGGGGGCAACCATTACCAATCCCTCCTACTACTCCTACTCCCACACCGGCACAGGTTCCGGAATATCCTCCCACTGATCCATCGGCAAGTTTCCCGATTTACCAATATTATCAAGGGAAAACTCCTTACACTCCCCAAGCTCCACCACCCAAACAAAACCCTTCTCCACCAATCACCCATGTTTTCGTGGCACCTCTACCTGCCACGTTACAAAAATCCTCCAGTGAGCCCACGTTTCAGATTCACGACAACCACTGCTACTCTCCTGAGCCTACCTTTAAAGCTACCGAACCGCACCCCTACATCCCTCACTTGGATAACCCGACAGAACCGAAAAAGCAACTCAAGAATCCAGAACAGGAAGAAATGGTTCGGAAAGTGAAAAGCCTGGAGCAATCCTTCAGGAGTATGCAAGGTTTGGGCGGCCAAGTCAGTGTGGCCTACAAGGATTTGTGTTTGTTCCCGGATGTTCAGTTACCAGTGGGGTTCAAAATGCCGAAGTTCGATCTGTATGGCGGACATGGTGATTCGGTGGCACATTTACGGGGGTTTTGCAGTAAAATGAGAGGGGCAGGCGGAAAGGAGGAGTTACTAATGGCATACTTCAGCCAGAGTTTGAGCGGGTCTGCATTAGAGTGGTACACACGCCAAGATCATGGTAGATGGTACACCTGGGATGACTTGGCACAAGCATTCGCCGTCCACTTCCAGTACAATCTGCAAATCATTCCAGATCGTTTGTCATTGATAAAATTGGAGAAGAAACCTGGGGAGAGTTTCAAGGAGTACGGGTTCCGTTGGAGAGAACAGGCCGCGAGGGTCGATCCCCCAATGAAGGAAGGAGAGATGGTCGATTACTTTCTACAAGCTTTGGAGCCAACTTACTTTGGTCACTTGGTGACGGCGATTGGCAAATCGTTCAATGAGGTTGTGAAAATGGGCGGTATGATCGAAGAAGGACTCAAGTCCAATAAAATAATGAGTTACTCGGCAATCAAAGCCACCACTCAGGCTATCCAGAGCGGCACTGGAGGTGTGCTCGGGAACAGGAAGAAAGAAGATGTCGCAACGGTTGAAACCAGAGCTTGGTTCGGATCCAGAGGACCTGCACCCTATTACAACCAACCCTACCAACAAAGTCACTCCCATACGCCATATAGCCACCCACAACATTATTACCCAACATCCGATCCTCACTTCTCAGTACACCATGCTCAGATATTTGTTCAACCTCCCATCCAGGCACCATGGCATGCACCAGCCCCACAAAATAACTACCCACCTCCAAGAGCATACAGAAATCCCTCTGGCACAGGTTTCCATCCGAACCCAGCCTTCAGGAATGATAGTGCGCATAAGCCAAAAACTTTCACTCCACTGGGAGAATCTTACACCAATCTGTTCCACCGGCTGAGGCAGCTGGGATTATTGAATCCGGTTGAGGCTAAGTTGCTAAATCCCCCTCCGAGAAATCTTGACCACTCGGTAAGTTGTGAGTACTGCTCAGGAGCCCCTGATCATGACACGGAGAAATGCTGGAAGTTAAAAACAGCTATTCAAGAGCTTATCGACACTCGTCGAATTGAGGTGCAAACACCGGAAGGACCCAACATTAACCAGAACCCACTCCCATCCCATCATGAGACCAATATGATCGAGCTGGTACAGACAGAAGGAGAGTCTAAAAGAACCTCTCAAACGGTAATGATGATCAGGTCAAGTGAAAGCAGGCTGGCAAAGGAGCCGATTAACGATAAGCCGTTGATCAATGAGAAGGAGGCACACAGTAAACTAGTGGTGGTGAAGGGGTCCACAAGCAAAGTATTGGTAAAATGAGGAGAGGCAAAGGTGGTTGTGCCGGGAGCAATAAACAAACCCATCCTAATTGTAGAAGGTGCTCTCATAGATCCTGTCATCATCAAACCAGCAGTTCAGTTGCCGATGATTAACAACAAATCCATCCCATGGAACTATGATCGGGTAACGGCGACCTATAAAGGAAAATAGGTCAAGGAGGAAGTTTGTGAGGCCCAGGGGTTAACCCGCTCAGGAAGATGTTTCGCTCCCGCGGAATTGAGAAAGGCCAACCCAGCAACAGTAAAGAAACATGTGACCGAAGAAGAAGCAAAAGAGTTTTTAAAGAAAATGAAGTTGCATGATTATTCCATCATAGAGCAGCTCAAGAAAATGTCGGCTCAAATCTCTTTACTGTCATTACTGATCCATTCTGACGAACACCGGCAGGCCTTGATGAAAGTCCTGAATGAGGCATATGTACCTGATAAGATTTCCGTCAATCACCTAGAAAAGATCGCAAACAGGATATTCGAGGTAAACAGTGTTACCTTCAATGATGATGAGCTACCTGAAGAAGGCACCGAGCACAACAGAGCCCTCTATCTTATGGTAAAATGGGAGGAATCTGTGGTTACTCGGGTTTTGATTGACAATGGATCCAGTGCAAACATCTGTCCTCTCTCTACATTGGACAAACTGAAAGTGGATATCAACATGGTACGCAAGAACAACATTTGTGTTCGGGGGTTCGACGGAGGGGGTAAAGAATCAGTCGGTGATATAGTGTTGGAGTTGACGATCGGGCCTATAGAATTCACCATAGAATTCCAAGTGTTGGATATGGTAGTCTCCTACAACCTCCTGTTAGGACGACCCTGGATTCATGCTGCAAAGGCGGTTCCGTCTACCTTGCACCAGATGGTCAAGTTTGAGTGGGACCAGCAAGAGATTGTGGTCCATGGAGAAGACAATTTGCGCTCCCAGTGCGACACCGTTGTGCCCTTTGTTGAAGTAGAGGATGGTGTCGGGCCATGGGTATACCGAGTTTGTGACGCAATATCGGTCGAGAAAATTCCGGAGGGGGGATACATTCCAAATACCAAGATAACCTCCGCATATGTCATGGTAGCCTGTGAAATGTTGGGAAGCGGTTTTGTGCCCGGTAAAGGTTTGGGTGCATCTCTGCAAGGTATCGTACAACCAGTGTCCTTACCGGAAAATATGGGAACCTTCGGTTTGGGGTTTAAACCTACAGCGGCAGACATCCGACGAGCTAGGAAGATGAAGCAAAAGCATGGGTCCTTCCAAAGCCAGTCCCGCACCTCTCTAGATCTTTTATCAAGTCTGGAACTAGACGACGACCAACAACGATGATTTCTGGTCATATGGTCAAACCTGATGAGGAGTTGTTAAAAAGGTTCGAGAATCTGTTCACTGATGTGAACATGATATAAGATGGAGAAGGTCCTAGTTGCACTGAAGTGCAATATGTAGGGCCAAGGACAAAACTAAATAATTGGAAAGCCACTCATCTCCCCACCCGGAAGGAGTCTCGGTAGTTTGCTTTGATTTTCCTTCAGAATTTGTTTGGGATTATTTCAGGGTTTTAATCCAGTTTTATTTTTCAAATTTGTTTTTGAAGTGTGCAAACCTTGGTATCTTGTACTTTTTCCATGAATGAAATTTCTATTCCCCATTATTTCTAATATTTTATTTTTATTTTTCCTTTTATGTACAGCTTTCTTTCCACTGATCTTAATGATATGGCATGCATGAGGAATCCTCAACCCAGTCTAAGAAATCAATTTGGTTCCGAAACAATAGTGCAATAAATAAGAAATGATGAGAATGAACTAGAATACGATGAAGATGAAGCCTTCGAAGAAATCAGTAAAGAGCTGAGTCACTTCGAAGAAAAGCCCAAACCCAATCTAAATGATACAGAAGTCATCAATCTAGGAGATGCAGATAACATTAGAGAAACCAAAATAAGCATCCATCTTGAACCGAGCATCAGGGAAGAATTAATCAAAACACTTATTGAGTTTAAAGATGTTTTTGCATGGTCATACTACGACATGCCGGGTCTAAGCACCGATTTAGTGGTTCATAAATTACCCACTGATTCGACATTTCCTCCTGTCAAACAAAAATTGAGAAAATTCAAAACTGATATGAGTGTGAAGATTAATAAAGAAATAACCAAGCAATTAGACACAAAGGTTATTTGGGTCACTCGATATCCAGAATGGTCGGCTAACATTGTGCCGGTGCCGAAGAAGGACGGGAAGATCAGAGTATGCGTTGACTATCGCAATCTCAACAAAGCAAGCCCAAAGGATAACTTCCCACTACCCAATATCCACATCTTAATTGACAATTGTGCAAAACTAGAGATTGGGTCTTTCGTGGATTGCTATGCTGGGATCATCAGATTCTGATGGATGAGGAAGACGGCTTTTGTCACGACGTGGGGAACTTATTGCTACCGGGTGATGCCGTTTGGTTTGAAGAACGCTGGGGAAACTTACATGAGGGCAATGACTGTTGTGTTTCATGATATGATACACAAAGAAATTGAGGTATACGTTGATGACGTGATCATACAATCAAAACATCAGGCCGATCACGTCGTGGATTTGAGGAAGTTCTTCCATAGGCTTCGTAGATACGACCTCAAGCTTAACCCTGCCAAGTGCGCATTAGTTGTTCCATCAGGAAAACTATTGGGCTTCATAGTCAGCCGTCGCGGCATCGAGTTAGATCCATCAAAGATCAAAGCTATCCAATAATTGCCACCTCCGAAGAACAAGACTGAAGTGATGAGTCTGTTACGAAGTTTGAACTATATCAACAGGTTTATTGCTCAGCTTACATCAACTTGCGAACCTATTTTTAGGCTGTTGAAGAAGGAAGCTGCGGTCAAATGGACTGAAGAGTGCCAAGAGGCATTTGATAAGATAAAGGAGTATTTGTCAAACCCAACTGTGTTGGTTCCGCCTGAGCCAGGGAGACCTTTGATTCTTTATCTAACGGTTCTGGAGAATTCATTTGGCTGTGTACTGGGGCAGCATGACATCACCGACAGGAAGGAACATGCCATCTATTATCTCAGCAAGAAGTTCACGGCTTATGAGGTTAAGTACACTCACCTTGAGAGGACATGTTGTGCCCTAACTTGGGTAGCACAAAAGCTGAAGCATTATCTGCCATCCTATACTACTTACCTCATTTCACGCTTAGATCCGTTGAAGTATATTTTTGAAAAGCCTATGCCCACAGGGAGATTGGTGAAGTGGCAAATATTACTCACAGAATTCGACATCGTCTATGTGACGAGGACGGCAATGAAAGCCCAAGCATTGGCTGATCACTTGGCCGAGAATCCGGTCGATGAAGAATATGAGCCATTGAGAACGTATTTTCCTGATGAAGAAGTGATACATATCGATGAGCTGGAATTGACTGAAGAACCAGGATGGAAAATTTTCTTTGATGGAGCTGCAACTATGAAGGGAGTTGGAATAGGAGCGGTGCTTATTTCTGAAACAGGGCATCATTATCCTGTTATGACCCAGCTTCGGTTTTATTATACCAACAACATGGTTGAATATGAAGAATGCATTTTGGGGTTACGGTTAGCTGTGGACATGGATGTCCACGACGTTCTGGTCTTGGGAGATTCGGACCTCCTGGTACATCAGATTCAAGGAGAATGGGAAACACGGGATTTGAAGCTCATACTGTATCGAAAATGTTTATATGATCTGTGTTAACGGTTTCGATCAGTGGAGTTTAGGCACATCCCAAGAGTTCATAATGAGGTTGCCGATGCTTTGGACACTTTAGCATCAATGTTGCACCATCCAGATAAAAATCATGTTTATCCGTTGCATATTCAGGTTTGCGATCAACATGCTTATTGTATGATAGAGGAAGAATTGGATGGCGAACCATGGTTCCACGATGTCAAGGAGTACCTCAGGATGGGGATATACCCGGTGTAGGCCACAGGAGATCAAAAGAGAGCCATTCAACAGTTGGCAAGTGGATTTTTTCTTAGTGGAGGAGTATTGTACAAAAGAACACCAAACTTGGGATTGCTAAGATGCATAGATGCTAGTCAAGCCACGACAGTTATGGCAGAGGTGCATTCCGGAGTTTGTGGAACACATATGAGCGGATATGTGTTGGCAAAGAAGATTCTTCGAGCAGGGTATTATTGGCTCACCATGGAGCGAGATTGTATCAGTTTCGTGCGGAAATGCCATCACTGTCAAATACACTGAGATTTGGTTCATTCTCCGCTGACAGAATTACACACAATGTCAGCGCCATGGCCCTTTATTGCATGGGGCATGGATGTCATTGGACCTATCGAGTCGGCAGCTTCTAACGGTCATAGGTTCATTCTGGTGGCCATCGACTATTTCACCAAGTGGGTTGAAGCTAAAACTTTCAAGCCGGTCACCAAGAAAGCAGTGGTGGATTTTGTTCACTCTCATATCATCTGTAGATTTGGATCCCGAAGGTGATCATCACGGATAATGGTGCTAATATTAATAGCAGTTTGATGAAAGAAGTATGTCAACAGTTTAAGATTACACACCGCAATTCCACCCCATATCGTCCCAAAGCAAATGGAGCGGTTGAGGCAGCCAACAAGAATATAAAGAAGATATTGAGGAAAATGGTAGAAGGATCCAGACAATGGCATGAAAAGTTTCCGTTTGCGTTGTTGGGCTATCATACTACTGTTCGTACTTCAATGGGTGCAAATCCTTATTTGTTGGTATACGGAATTGAAGCAGTGATACCGACAAAAGTTGAAATTCCATCTCTTCGAATTGTTGCTGAGGCTGAGATTGATAATGATGAGTGGATCAAAACCCGTTTGGAGCAGTTGAGCTTAATTGATGAAAAAAGATTGGCAGCAGTATGTCATGGCCAATTGTATCAGAAGAGGATGGCAAGGGCATACAATAAGAAGGTGCTTCCCAGAAAATTTGAAGTGGGGCGACAAGTGTTGAAACGAATCCTTCCACATCAGGCCGAAGCAAAAGGCAAGTTCGCCCCGAATTGGCAAGGGCCATTTATTGTGACCAGAGTGTTGTCCAATGGCGCTTTATGTTTGACAGATGTCGAAGGAAGATGCATATACATGGCTATCAATTCTGACGCAGTTAAGAGATATTATGTATGATTTCTTCGATTGTAATTGTTGTTTGTTTGCATTTGGCATTGTATCGGAGAATGGAATGACGGAGACAATTTGTTCTTCTATCCAAACACTTTAACCTTTTCTTCCCCTTTTGAGCTTATTTATTCTTTCACACCCCTCTTTTGGAATCAGTAATGAAAATGAAAAAGAAAAGAAAAGAAAAGAAAAGAAATAACAACAAAAACAAAAGGAAAGTCACAAGAAAACAAAGGAATTAGGTGAACTACGTTTGACCTGATTCCTCAAAGGGGATACGTAGGTAGATTCATGGCTCGGTCATAGTGTAACAAATATCAAGAGATCCCCAAACAAAAAAACTGGGGCAGAAGTTGTGTTTGTAATTTTGGGAAAGAAATGTGATTCCAAGAGTTGTAATGTTTTACCCATCGGAATTGTTTTGGACTTTTGATACCCTTTTCTTATCCATACACAAAAGTCCATATTGATGTCCAAAGAAAGACCTTCCGATCAGTATCCGAGAAGTGCCAAGTCAGGAAAATGGAAGTCGAGAATAACACACTGATCCCCAGCAGAAAGTAATGAAAATGAGAGAGTCTTATCGGTGAAAACCATCACAGGCACCATAAGGCGACGGAAGTTAAGAGAAATAAAATGAGAGAGCCTTATCGGTGAAAACCTTCACAGGCACCGTAAGGCAACAGGAGTTGAGAGAAATGAGAGAGTCTTATTAGTGAAAACCCCTCGAAGGGCACTATAAGGCGACAAAGTATTAAAAAGGGGACAAACGAGATAAGTTTGACGGAAAGGGCCTGTCGAGGCATCAAGCAGAATGAAGATGTTGATTCGGCAAAAGAGTTGGGTTGTAGAACCTTTGAAATGCAAAGCAAGGTCATCAGAAAATTGATTGATATGATAGACTGGGTTGATTAATCTGAAATGCACGACATGATTAGTGGGATCGGTTATACCATTCAGATAAGTTCTTTTGTTTTTCTTTTCCTCAAACAATTGTTCAGAAAGATTTTTCTTTTTCTATCTTTTGAAGTCATCATTTTTCATTTCTTTTGGTTAAGATTTTTCAATAGTAGTTTGTTTTTAAGAAGGATTTTCAGAGCTTACTACCAGTTTCCAATATGGTGCAAAGTAAATATGGATAGGACAGGCCGAAGGTAATGTGATGGGACGAGAAAGACGTCATTGTAAGACCAAATGATGGATTGGTCTAAGATTTCGGGGAAAGTACAGAGTAAAAGTGGAAAACAACAGTTGAGAAGTTTGTGAATAAGGAATCGTCAAGAAGGTCGGAAGTTATTGGCCAAGTTTCAAGACGGCCGGATAACGCAGAGCATGGAAAGGAGAAGAGGAAAACCATCCCCAGCAGGAGTATCACGACCACTCACCATATTTTAAACTAACCAAATTTTCTTTGATTTGAAGCAGGGGCAGGAAATGTTATTGATGACGGAAAAACATGCTAGAAGGAAGATTATCCAACTAGGGCAGAAAATTTTCTTTCATTTTGAAAATTTTCTTGAAGACGGGTACCCATATGAAGAACGGGGAAGTCAATTCAAGTTTGAGGGAGAGCAAGACAACACAAGTTTTAGGGGAAGCAAGTTTTGAAGGGAGATAATTCAAGTTAGAAGGAAGATAATTCAAGTTAGAAGGAAGATAAATCAGGTTTCAAAGGAGAATGGTTCAGGAAGCAAGGGGGAACAATGACAATAGAATGCAGTTTAAGTTGTAGTTGAGGTCAGGAGCCCGCCTGGAGAACGGAAATATGTTATCTTTTTATGTTGTAGTTGAAGTCAGGAGCCCGCCTGGAGAATGGAGGTGTTATTTTTAAGTTGTAGTTGAAGTCAGGAGCCCGCCTGGAGAATGGAGGTATTATCTTTTTAAGTTGTAGTTAAAGTCAGGAGCCCGCCTGGAGAATGGAGGTGTTATTTTTAAGTTGTAGTTGAAGTTAGGAGCCCGCCTGGAGAATGGAGGTGTTATTTTTAAGTAGTAGTTTAAGTCAGGAGCCCGCCTGGAGAATGGAGGTGTTATTTTTAAGTAGTAGTTGAAGTCAGGAGCCCGCCTGGAGAATGGAGGTGTTATTTTTAAGTTGTAGTTGAAGTCAGGAGCCCGCCTGGAGAATGGAGGTGTTATCTTTTTAAGTTGTAGTTGAGGTCAGGAGCCCGTCTGGAGAATGGAGGTGTTATTTTTAAGTAATAGTTGAAGTCAGAAGCCCGCCTGGAGAATGGAGGTGTTATCTTTTTAAGTAGTTGTTGAAGTCAGTAACCCGTCCGAAAAGCAGAGGGTTACAACAAAAATCGGAGGAATAAGTTCAAGTTCGAAAATCAGAAGGAAGACAACAAAGGTCAGAAGAAGGCAGTTCAAGTTTCGAAGGAAAGGTAATTTGAATCTCACAAGAAGGAAGGAAGCAACTCGAGTTCAGCAATCAGGCATCCACCTGAGGAAGAAAAGACTACAGGTCAAGTTAGAAATAAAGAAACATCAGAGGAAACACGAGTCAACAAGACAGCAAGGCAACAAGAGACACATGAGCGAGTTTGAAGATCTAGATAAGATTTTGTAATCCATAGACTATAGATTAGCCTAGCTTCTTATTTGTTTTTAGCACGGTGTAATAAGGAGGTCAGTAAGCAGTAGCAGCAGCAGGAACATCAGTAACAATGAAACCACAGCTTCATGGTAGTCCCAACTACCAAAACTTCTCGAACTACATTGACATGATTCCTTTTTAGCCAAGGATATGTAGGAAGCCTTTGAAGCAAAGGTTCGGTCAAATCTTTCAAAAATGCTTCACATGGAGTATTCAAACGGGCAAAAATCGCTCGTATCCGCACACTTTATCTTTGCACGAAAACTCCTCGTGTTTACGGGCAAAGAGGGGCAGCTGTGAGCACGTGATTTTTTCCCCATACGAACTACTCCCAAAGAAATCAAAACCAAAATTGTCGGTTTTATTGTGTGCATTTTTGCGAATTTTCGTAGTATTTTATGTCATTATTTGCCTGTGTCCGTGCATATTTAGGTGTTTAAATAAATGAAAAATACAAAAAATATATGTTGCATTTGCATTTGACTTTGCATTTTTAGGAATTGATTATTAACTAATTAGTTATTTCAAAAATGGAAAAATAAAAAATATATAGTTTATTTTGCACTTTGGAATATTGGTAGTTTTCCTTTTAATTTAGGTCTTAATTAGTTGTGGTAATTATTTAGGTTTAGTTATTATTTTTGATAGGTTAATTTGGTTTTACAATTTAATCTAGGATTTTAGAATTTTAGTTTTGGAAAAAAGAAATTGGAAGAGATAAATAAAAGAGGAAAATCGGACTGGGCCAAAATGACACAACCCAATTCACACACCCCTTACCCAGCCCAAATTACATCTTTTTACCCGGTCCAACTTGATCTGGCAATACGACCATCCAAACGACGTCGTTTCTATCACGCTCAATATGAGCCGTTGGATTAGATCAATCTAACGGTCCAGATCACCCCTCCTATAACCCGTAACCAGCCCAACCCTGATCCATCTCCCTAACCCGGTCTACCCCTTTAACCAAATGACACTATATTAGTTAGTCAATTAATCCAGGCCGTTGATCTTAATTAATCTAACGGCCTGTGTTTAATCCCCCGCTTATGTATATATACCTCAAACCATACCCCGCCCCCCAAGACAAACTCCCTCTCCCCTCATCGTCTCTAACTTCAGAGACTAAAATCCCTCCGCCCACCGGAAATCGCCTCACGGTGGTTCCGGTGACCCAATGACCCCCAAAATTACACCATCTCTTCACCTCAACCTCCTCATCTCCATGCCACCCTCAGCTTCCTTCGAATCTTAGCCCAGGCCTTCGAATAAGCAAAACCCTAACAGCCCCTCCGCCATGTCCGGTGACACCCCTCTGATGGCCACCAAAATTACATCCCTGAACCACCATCAGCTCCTCATCCCAAATACCAACTCCGTTTCCTTCAAACACCTCTAGAACGTGTCGAATCTCTGATCTAAGACATGAACCCTAGTGCCGCCACAAGATCCCCTAGTGGCGGCGCCAAACCTAAACCGTCCCAAACTCACACCCCATGATCTCCTTGATCCCCTCACCTCTAATCCACCAATAGTTTCCCTCAAATCCTCCTCCAGGGTCTCGAATATTAAATCACAGAATCTGAGCCCTATTTCTTTTAATTTAAAACTCAACTGGCATAGAAGGATCTTTGGGGTGAATTGGACTTTAGTCGTGTGTTTTCGAATTGAAAACACACGATTAAGGTCCATTTCAATCCAAATCGAAGGAGCAAGGAGTAATTCTAGTATTTGGCCCGCTTGATAATTAGGTATTTTTAATTCCCTTTTTCTTTTCTTTCGTGTTTTATTTTCGTTTAAATACCAATCCTCTTGTCCTCCTGCTTCATTTTCTGTTCTGTTTTCTATGTTGAAATAAGTCTGGTCGTATGCTTAAAATTAGAGATTAGTCCATCACAATGTTTGAATTGCTTAGTGAGTCGTCAGTGTCACACCACCTTTTTACACACCTACTCTGAAGGATAAAGTATAAGGGAGCTTTTCCATTTAAAGTGATATTATTCGAAATGGGATTATTTATTTATTTCAGAGTCGCCACTCGGGATAGGATTGGCTTTTGGTGTCCCAAGTCACCGGTTTAACTTGAATCCCAAATCGAGGAAAATTTTGACTTCCCAGTTGGAGTCTGCGAACCAGAAATTCTGAATAAGGAATTCTGTTGACCCGAGGGAAGGTGTTAGACACCCCACGGATCTCGTGGTTCTAGCACGGTCGCTTAAATTATTATAATTAGATAAAAATCTGACTTTAATACATGTTTTAACTTATGTACTTTTTAACTTTAACCGCTTTTATTATTATTTTTAAAGAGAATTGCAACGTCGTGAAAACGCGTCTCGAACCACGTCACATAAATGCACCTGCGATTTTTGACATATTTCGACTTCATTGAGATTTGGATTTGGGTCACATAAATGTGCACCCGTATTTATGAAGGTAGTATTATTAAAATAATGCGCCTAAAGCAACTAATGCATTGTTAACTTTGCGAGGACCATGAAAATTCGCTAAATGGCACGCCCTGAGTTCCAAGTATTGAAATTAATTAAACGAGGGACATGCATTTGAGATTTTATTTGGCATGGCACACCTCAAATTATTTCAAAGACTTGTACTCAATTAAAGAAACCTATGAATGTTCATGAATAGTTCCTAAAAGTTTGGGGATTATGGAAGGCATGATTATGAAAATTATTGTACAAGAAATAAGCTAGCTAAAGTGCCAAACCCAACTTAATCTTAATGGCCCCAAAATTCCTTTGTTCCAATTTACTACCGTAGCCACTTATTATCCAAATGTTCATTCTTGATTATTATTTTTAAATCCATAGATCCTTTCCTAGCCCGATCATTACCTAACATCCCATTCAACTTCCCAAACCTTACCAATTAAATCTTATTACTTAGTTTAACTTATTAGCTTAATTGATCACTCCACGGACAGAACAAAGATAACGCGTCATCCTCAAACCACTAACACACAAAAAATTCAGGAAACTAAATGAACCAAAAATAAGAACAGATGTATACGAGAAATTGAGCATAGAAGCAATAAAGCTTTAAACAAAGAGGAAACAACTTCAACAAGCTTAATGTTAGCACTGAAAAGAACAAATAGATCCAAAGTATCTATCAAACCAATCAAAGTTTAGAAAAACAAAAATAAAATTGCAAGTAAGAATGGATCTTCTGGAATAAAAGCTTCAAAAGAAAAAATAAGAGAACAATAAAGAAGGGATAGAATGGACCTTCTATAGCTTCTAATTTATCAAAGCTTTCTGTCGGTTTACATAGTAGACGAGAAAACACATGCCGACGAAATTGAATGTGAACGGCTCATCGACCAAACCACGCCGAAAACCTCGAACGTGAACCTCAAACCGGCAACTTCAGATTTGCAAACAGGCAGCTCAAAACCCAAACTCGAATTTCAAATTAAATGCTTCGAATATTTCACATATATTGGACTGTTCCTGATTGTCTTGTAGTCTAGGGATCTATATTTTTTGCCCTTTTCAACTGATCTTCATTTTTTTTTTGTATATGTCTTCAGTGCTTTTCAATGAAGATGACGATTATGGAGGGTCTAGGACTTAGGAGGGTCTGCGGTTGAATCCCTTTTTTAGGTGTGTATAGGGTATTTTTAATGTGGAGGGGGGTCTTGTGTGGGGGAATGTCTTTTTGGGAGGAAATATTTTTGGGGGAAGGTGTTTTGGGGGGAAAATATTTTGGGGGAAGGTCTCATATGAGAAAAAGTTTTTTGGGGGGAAATATTTTTGGGGGAAGGTCTCATGTGAGGAAAGGTTCTCCCAATTTTTTTTTTTCCAATTTTCTTTTTATCTTTTTTTTTTATTAAAAAAATCCTAGAATTAAAAATCCTAAAAAAAAATATAAAATTATACTAACTATAAAAATTACAAAAGTTACTTAATCCTAAATTAAAAGAGACAAATCAATAAAAAGGAAAGGTATAAAAATGAAGCATTTTTTGTGATTTTTTTAATTTTTATAAAACAAATAACTATCGATTAATCCTAAAAATATAAAAGTAAAGCCTAAATTCCATGCGTGATATTTTTGGTATTTTTTATGACTTAAACATGCACAAGATAAAAATTCTACAAAATCCTATAAAATGGTAAATAATTAGAAAAAATTTATTTTCTTGAAATTTGTAGGAGTATCTCGCATATGGCAAAAATCACGTGCTTACAACTGCCCCTCTTTGCTCAAAAACATGAAGAGTTTTTGGACAAAGATAAAGTGAGCAATATGAGGGATTTTTGCCCATTTGAAACTCCATGAGAAGCATTTTTTGAAAGAGTCTGACCGAACCTTGCTTCAGAGGTTGCCTACATATCCTTGGCTATAAAGGAATCAGGTCAGGTGTAGTTCAGAAGTGAATGAGGTGATGGAGTGCCGAAGTTGAGAGCTGAGCGAGGTTCCGTCGAGGTTCCGGTCCGCGTCCCGTTTATTACATCAAAATCAAAATTAAAAAGCCTAACTAGCCTATCAGCTATGAGTTACAAGATTCCTATCTATAAATCTCTTGAAGCTAGATCTTGAGTCTTGGCTAGGTCTTGTTGTGGACTCCGATCTGAATCTTGATGCTCGTCAACTGTAGGTGCTGGCTCTTTCTTCAGTATTGTGTCAAAGAGGGACAGGCGGAGCTTGTGACTTTAATCAAGATTTGAGCAGTCCGCGTCTTTCTTCATTTCAAACACTTTGAGTTCACTTCTCTCTTTTTTTATTCTTTTTTTGTTCTTTTATTCTTTTCCTTTATTCTGGATTGAGACTCATTCCATCGTTAATCTCGCACCCTGTGTCTTTAGATCGACCTGCATTAGATACCAAAACAAACAAACGAACGAAATTTTTCTGCCCCAGTTTTCACTAGGAAAATTTCGTGAGTTAGTTGTGACACATATCTAAGCAATCAAATCAGGATTGTGTAGGGAGATCCTCGGTTTTTTTTTTGGCCGGGATTTGGGAAGAAAAATCTCCCCGATTTTGCTAGGGAGATCCTCGGTTTTTTGGCCAGGAGTTGGAAAGAAAAAGCTCCTCGGTTTTTTGGCCGGGAGATCCTCAGTTTTTGGCCAGGATTTGGAAAGAAAAAGATCCTCTGTTTTTTGGCCGGGAGATCCTCGGTTTTTTGGCCGGGATTTGGAAAGAAAAAGCGCCTAAGTTTTTTGGCCTGGAGATCCTCATTTTTTTGGCCGGGATTTGGAAAGAAAAAGCTCCTTGGTTTTTTGGCCGGGAGATCCTCGGTTTTTTGGCCGGGATTTGGAAAGAAAAAGCTCCTCAATTTTTTGGCCGGGAGATCCTCGATTTTTTGGCCGGGGATTTGAAAGAAAAGCTCCTCGATTTTTTGGCCGGAAGATCCTCGGTTTTTTGGCTGGAATTTGGAAAGAAAAAGCTTCTCGGTTTTTTGGCCGGGAGATCCTCGATTTTTTGGCCGGGATTTGGAAAGAAAAAGTTCCTCGATTTTTGGCTGGGATTTGGAAAGAAAAAGCTCCTCAATTTTTTGGCCGGGATTTGGAAAGAAAATTCTCCTCGGTTATTTGGCCGGGATTTGGCAAGAAAAGGCTCCTCGGTTTTTTGGCCGGGAGATCCTCGATTTTTTGTCAGGATTTGGAAAGAAAAAGCTCCTCGGTTTTTTGGCCGGGAGATCCTCGATTTTTTGGCCGGGATTTGGAAAGAAAAAGCTCCTCGGTTTTTTGGCCGGGAGATCCTCGATTTTTTGGCCGGGATTTGGAAAGAAAAAGCTCCTCGGTTTTTGGCCGAGATTTGGAGAGAAAAGGCTCCTTGCTACTATGATTTGTTTCTCTTTTGGGGTTTTTATTTTTTTTCCTTTTTATTTAGCAAAACGCATGAAAGAATTTTGGGGAAACTTCCTTTTTGGTCGTTTTCCTGCTGCAAAGCTGTTTCAAGGCTTGCGCATTTCATTTCTTTTTGAGTTGCACCTGCTTCTTGCACGGTTGCTCTGAATAAGACCTGTTTTCAATAAAGAACAATTTGTTAGTTTGAAACGGTGGTTGGTTTTGTGGCCTTGATCATCCCAATTGCTTGATCCCAACCCCATTTCCGTTGAGAACTTTGCTGCCTGCTGACTTTGAGGGTGAATTGCTTTTTAAACCGACATGATTCAACTCTCAGGATTTCATTATGACTCGCCCACGTGGGCTCTGGCCCTTTCAAATGTCTTTACTTTGAAACCATCGACCACTATGGTCCGTCGGGATTGGACTGACGCACCCACTGAGGCTGAGTATTTTCTTTGGCTTTTGCCAGCGGAGCCTTATAGAAGCAGTCCTGCCACCTTTTCTTTGCAGTAATTCCGGAATCAGAGTTAAACCGAAAGGGATTCAAAGAAGAAATATACAAAAGTCAAGCAGATGAGTTTAAAGAGAAGCATCCCTTTCGAGGGAAAAGAAGGACTTATCTTGGGTGTGCATGCTGGCTTCAAATGAACATGACATGCTTCTTGGACTGGATGCCTGACCCACACAAGCTTTCCAACTTCTCGTGAACCCATTGATTCGCATTTCACAACCAGGGCACATTGCCAGAACTCTTTTAATGATGAGATGACTTCTTTTCGACCGACAGCGCCCTTTGCGGGTTTTCGCCAATCGACCTCTCTCATTTCTCTTCTCACCGTCGCCCGGTAGTGCTCATTGCGAGTTTTCACTAAGCGGACTCTCACATTTCCAGTTTTCTCTACTCGCCATCGTCTTATGGTGCCCGAAGGTTTTCACCGATAAGACTCTCTCATTTTATTTCTCTCACTTTGAATTGTATCAGATTCCAACAATGATGTTTTTCAACTTCCCTGCTTTTGCCAATTGATCGGAAGGACTTGGACAAGGTCTTTGGGGTAAAAAGAATTTTGGGGGGAACTACAACTTCGGAACCATTTCGGCGGACTCATGGCCGAACCATTATATCATCTGCCCCAGTTTCGATTTAAAAATTTTGGTGTGACTGAACCTCAGGGAGAGGCTGCCTACGTATCATTTCGGAATCAAGTCAAACGTAGTTCAGGGAAATAATTTTTATTTTTGTTTTTGTCTTTATTTTGTTTTTCTTTTCTTTGTTTTTCTTTTTCTTTTTCTTTTTCTTTTTCCTTTTTCTTTTTTCTTTTTTCTTTTTTCTTTTTTCTTTTTTCTTTTTTCTTTTTTCTTTTTTCTTTTTCTTTTTTCTTTTTCTTTTTCTTTTCTTTTTCTCTCTTTTTTTCGATAGTACTTCCGGGTTCCAAAGAGGGTGAACAAAAATACATAACCGGCTCAAAAGGTTTACGAAGGATTGATAGTGTTTGGGGTAGTGGGAAGGAAAGCCTTTGTCATCTCAATTACACAAAAGCCATCGCCGCAGGAGGTCTAGACATATTACCTTTTACTGCATCTACATTAACTGCTGTTTCAGGATCATTTCCTTCGATGTCTCCCAGATATAATGCTCCTTTTGGCAAAATCTTTTGGATTATGTATGGACCTTTCCAATTATGAGCAAACTTTCCTTTTGCTTCCTGGTGATGAGGGGGAATGCGTCTTAACACGAGTTCCCCCCTTTAAAATTCCTGGGACGCACTTTCTTGTTATAGGCGCGGGCCATTCTTTGTTGGTACAACTGCCCGGATGTGCCCTGAATACACTCTTTTGTTGTAATGTATGGACCTTTCCAACCAGCAAACCAATTTCCCTTCAATTGTTCCAATGCTTTGTTTTATTTCCTCAAGGTTACCTTCTTTGCATTTCGACTCTTGATTCATGATTTCGAAATCTGACAGCGTTTTGGGGTCTAGGCATGAAGTCCGCAAGCATGTCATATTATTTAAAGCTGTATTATTACTGAAGAGAAGAAATGAAGGAGAAAAAATTAGCAAAATCAGAAAGAATAAGGAATAATGAACGATGAAATATTGATTTCATTTTTTGGAATTTTGAAGATAACAGGGTTCACATTCGGGAATTTAAAGATAAGAAACTACAGGAAACATCCGAGTTACACCCTGGAATAACTTGGGATGCAGAAAAAGTGGCAGGACGGGTCTACCGGGACTCCCGTCTGATCGGAAATGGCATAGCCCTCCAATTTTGAGGCTTGGCACTTGGTCCCATGTATAACACCTCAGCGATGCTAGTGTCCTCTCCTGACTGGACCATGTAGGTTTTGTAGAGCATTTTCCTCATTACCCCACGTATTTCCTCACTTTCTTCAGCCATGGAAACCTCATCATCTTCCTCTTTACTGTACTTAGGCTTGACAAAAGTCTCATACAAATGTACCACCTCATAATCGGCCATTTTCACTTTTTGAAAGAACACTTTGGCTTCCTCAGCATTCACAGGCTTCTTAGACGGGAAACGCCTTCTGGTGGCATTGTTTACTTCCTCTACGTTTGAATATTTCTCGACAGAGGTTTTTCCTGGAAATTCTCCCGAGATTCCTTTGCCCTGTATGTAACCACTGTTTGCTTATAGTTCCATGGCACTGCAGAGGGGTCTGTCATTGGCTTCTGTGGTGCGCGTCCAATAACCACTGGCTCGCTCAGCCGAGGTGGTTTAATTGTCCCCCGCACCACATAGGCCCCTTTTTCGCACATATATTTGTGTCCCCTTATTTACTTCATACTTCCGCGGAGTGCTCACAACTAGTGGTTTCTCTTGGCGACCTCGCGGAACATAAAGAACCCCGTGTTTAGGAGGCATCGGCTCTGCTTTTGTATTAACTTTCCTCTCAGGCTCAATTTTGACAGTTTTATTCTTCTTCTCCCCTTTCTCTTGCTTCGGGGCAACCTTGGGTTTCCTTTCCGCATCGGCAATAGCAATTATGGCTTTCAGGGCTGGATCAAATTCCCTGTCCTCACAGATCATCCCGATTACTGGCCCGTTGTTGTGAGCGGGCAGCAGATTATTGGTCACATTTGGGACATCCTCATCCCTCAACACAACTTTCCCTTGCTCTATTAAGTTCTCCACCGCTTGTTTTAGAGTCCAACAGTCATTTGTATGATGGCCTTCTGCCTCTGAATGGTATGCACACCTGATACCAGCTCTGTAGGCAGGCGATGCCGGGTTTTGTCTGTTCTGAGGAACCAGCTGCAGCAGACCCATTTGGATAAGCTTCGGGAATAGACTAGAGTAAGATTCACCGATTGGTGTAAAGTTTAGTCTCTTGGGTGGTTCCCGAGGACATAAGGTATTTTGCGGAGGTTGAGCATTATATTGGTTCTGGTGGAGAGGCTGATTTCTTGGAAATGGAGCTTGGTTTCTATTGGCATGTTGTTGCGGTCTTACAAAAGGTTGAGCGTTCATGACCGCATACGGTTGAGGAATATAGGACATTTCTTGGTGAGGGTAATAATGCTGGAGGGTTCTTTCTGAAAATATGGGTGTAGGAGCGCGGTGTCTTCTCGCACCCGAAGCCGCCATGGATGTTTCTGCTTTCGTCCTGCCCTTTGCCATTCCTCCAGATCCGCCTTGGATGGCTTGGGAGGTTGCTCTAATAGCTGATTGGCTCAAAATTCTGCCTGTTTTCAGTCCATTCTCCACCATTTCTCCGATATTTATTGCCTCTGCGAAAGGCTTACCCATGGCAGACATCATATTTTGAAAATAATCTGTTTCTTTGGAATACAGGAAGACAGTGACCATCTCGACCTCATCCATTAGAGGCTTCAACCTTGACGCCTGTTCGCGCCACTTAATTGCATATTCGCGAAAACTCTCTAAGGGCTTTTTCTTTAGATTCGCCAGGGAGTTCCTGTCTGGCGCAATGTCTATGTTATACTGAAATTGTCGAACAAAATCTCGGGCCAGATCATCCCATATATTCCAACGTGAGACATCTTGATCCATATACCACTCCGAAGTAATACCAGTTAAGCTTTCCCCAAAATATGCCATCAACAACTCTTCTTTGGCACAGGCTCCCCGTAACTGATTGCAATACTTCTTCAGGTGAGCAATGGGGTCGCCGTGTTCGTCGTACTTTTCTAATTTTGGTGTTTTGAACCCTGACGGCAAATGTACATGTGGGAACATACATAGGTCTGTATAGGAGATGCTCTTCTGCCCGCTCAAGCCTTGCATATTTTTCAAGCTTTGCTCGAGGCTTCTCATTCTCTTTGACATCTCATCCTGCTCTGGGGCCTTGGGGGTCTTGTCCTGCCCCGGTGTAAGCTCGTATGGTGGCTACTGAGAGTAAGTATATTAAGGATAATGAGGAGGGTCAGCCTGGAAGACGGGATTTTGGAATGTGAAGACCGAGGGGTCGAAAACATGCTTCGATAGTGATGGTTGGGTTGTCGCAGAGGATGGTGGAGTTGTGAAGATGTTGGGAGCAATTCCAGATGGGAACACTTGGGAGTAAGCCTCAGAGGGTGTTCCGAAAAAGTTAGCAGTCATAGTAGGTTGCCCCAGAGGAATATTTGGGCGGCTGATGGGGACAGTGGTAACCCCTCCAGATCTAGGGAATAACTTCGGGAATCCGGGGATAGTGTTTGGGGGTTCCTTTCCGTTGTTCCAAGCATCCCACATTGACATCAATTGCAGGCACAGGATCCGATTTTCTTTAGCTGTAAGGGATTCAGAGGCCGGGACCCCCGAGATGGGGTTGTCTTCGGGTATGGGGGTTGCAGGCAGAGTCATTTCAGATGACATCTTTGTATTTCCTTTGGATCTGGTGAAGTATCGATGCGAGGCCAGCTTACCACAAACCAACCACTGTTTCTAAGAAGCTCAGCTGGAATGACAGCAACAAACGGTTAGTATGAAATAAATAACAGGTAGGTAACCGCACATTGGAGTGTGATACACATATACAATTAAATGAATATCTACATGTTTGCTTCGGTTGCATGCGTCATTCCGGCTTTTCCTCTTATTCCTTTTCTCTTTTCTTTCTCTTTTTGTTTTGTTTTCTCTCATTTTCTTTTCCTGCTTCTCCATTTTCATTTTCTGCTTTTTCTTTTCTTTGGACATGGTTTTTTCTCGATGCCTTATCTTCTTCTTTTTGCATTTATTTTTTCTCTCTTGTTTTTCTTTCATTTATTTCCCTCGCGTTTCTTTTTTTCTCTTTTTTCCTTTTTCTTAGGATTGCGGTCAAATCTTATGGAGATTGCCTACGTATCATGGCTCCGCATGAATCAGACCAAGCGTAGTTCTTGCAAATAAGGTGAATAGGCTAACTCTTTTATTTTATTTTTTATTTTGACATTTTGGAAAGAAATGCTTTAAAAGGAAAAGGGAAATATTTTTTTGATTTTTCATTTTGATTTTTCTTTTTGTTTGTTTGAAAGAAATACTTCTAAAAATTCCTTTTCTTTTTATTGAAACTTTGGAAATTTTAGAAGTAAAAGAAATATTTTGTTTTGAATTTTCATTTATTTCTCTTTTTCTAAACATGAAAGAAAAATATTTTGTTTTTTCTTTTGGATTTTGACTCATCCTGCACATTTATTTAAGGGAATTTAATGACTTATTTTGACTTAAACATAAAAAATGGCTATTTTTTGCAAAATTTTCATTCAAGAAAAACAAAAACTTGGTTTTGCAGATATGGCCTTTTAGCACTTCTAGGAGGAAGATTTTAAGGTTGTGCCCGCAAACCATTTAAACATGACTCAGGGTGGTTGTTCTTGCAAAAACAGCCTTCCGGCGTCCTTTTGGGGACATTCGACTTATTTTAAAACAAGAATGACATCGCCCGACTTATTTGATAAAAATTAAAATTTTAGTATTTTTTGGCTATTTTTGCAAAAGGGTGGTTGGACCCGACGGGGGTTGCCTACGTATCTCACATCCGGTGAGAATCAAACTAGCGTAGTTCGGGCCGATTTATTTTGAAAAAATTAAAATTTTGACTTTTTTTTGTGGCTATTTTTTGCAAAGGGGAGGTTGGACCCGATAAGAGTTGCCTACGTATCTCACACCCAGTGAGAATCAAACCGGCGTAGTTCGGGCAGATTTGCCAAAATCAAAACTATTTTGACCAACAATTGTCTTTTTGTTTTTCAAATATTTTCTCTTTTTTTTTATTTTTTTTAATTTTTGTCCAAAAATCCGGCAGCGTTTCGGTATGATTTGGGTATTGGATTTTCCAAGCAAATGGGTACCCTCACTTAGTCTCTGCTATTTTCACAATCTTTCACTTATTATATACAAGCCGGTCAACATGCACAGCCGAGCAAATAAATGCATAAGTAGCACGTAAGATGCATCAGGATGGTCAATTCATATCAGGTCACCTGTCCTAGATGGACCCAACCCTTGTGTTGAGTCCCCTAAGTCAAATACACATGATGCAAACAACGTCCTACTAGGGATCCGACATGAAGTCGAGTTATTATAGGTTCAAAACCTGGGTATATGTTCTAGACTGTGTACCCGAGCGGATAACTCGAGTCGAGGAGGGGGCTACGTACCGGGAACCAAAAGGCCATCCGGCTTAGTAACTTGTCCGGCCTCTTTCTTAGTTTAAGGTATGACACTAACAGAATAGGGAGTCTCAACCAGTGAGCACATCCCCGGAGATGAGAAGAGAAGGGTTTCATAACAATTTTATATGTACAATTCATATAATATCAAAGCGGTAAAGCGTTTAGCACATATAGCATGGAACATGTAGAAAAATCAAATAAAGCCAAATATAACAATTGTACTAAGCTCGAATTCTTGAACCCTGAATCGAAATTCTCGGTTCGTATCCCCAGCAGAGTCGCCAGAGCTGTCACACCTCCTTTTTACACACCTACCCCGAAGGATAAAGTATAAGGGAGTTTTTTCCATTTAAAGTGATATTATTCGAAATGGGATTATTTATTTATTTCACAGTCGCCACTCGGGATAGGATTGGCTTTTGGTGTCCCAAGTCACCAGTTTAACTTGAATCCCAAATCGAGGAAAATTTTGACTTTGCAGTTGGAGTCTGCGAACCAGAAATTCTGAATAAGGAATTCTGTTGACCCGAGGGAAGGTGTTAAGCACCCCCGAATCCCGTGGTTCTAGCACGGTCGCTTAAATTATTATAATTGGCTAAAAATATGACTTTAATACATGTGTTAACTTATGTGCTTTTTAACTTTAACCGCTTTTATTATTATTTTTAAAGAGAATTGCAACGTCGTGAAAACGCATCTCGAACCACGTCACATAAATACACCCGCGGTTTTCGACACATTTCGACTTCGTTGAGATTTGGATTTGGGTCACATAAATGTGCACCCGTATTTAGGAAGGTAGTATTATTAAAATAACGCGCCTAAAGCAACTAACGCATTGTTAACTTTGCGAGTGCCATGAAAATTCGCTAAATGGCACGCCCGAGTTCTAAGTATTGAAATTAATTAAACGAGGGGCATGCATTTGATATTTTATTTGGCACGGCATGCCTCAAATTATTTCAAAGACTTGTACTCAATTAAAGTGTAAATCCCCGGAAAATTTTGCTTAGTAATTTAAGACTTCGTGGTGCCAAGGTAGGCCAAATAGTTTATCTTGGGTGAAAATGAGGATTTATGATATAATGGATATCAATTGGATATGTTAATAAGAGTGTAAGTCATATTAGAAGTGAATTGGGGTCTAAGGAGAGGCCTAAGTCTAAGCCAAGTTGAAAATTTTCATATTAGACGAAAGTTGTAAATGAGTGCGCACAAGACCTCACTTTGAACGATCATATCTCCGGTTATATGAGGAGTTGTGTTATTCACAACCTATAAAATTAAATCCCTTTGAGTTTAGTTTCCAACGCATCAAACCGTTCATCAATTGGAGATTTCTACAAGAAGTTATGACCTTTTTATTAAATGGTGACAGAACATCTACGCGAGTCTGCGTAGCGTACGCACCATTGCGTAGGCAAAATCAGTATGGAAGTGAAGGGAGGGGCAAGCTGCGTAGCCAATCTGCGTAGACTACGCAGCCACCCTACGCAGCTCATTTTCTGTAAATAAAGGGTAGATCGGGGAGAGAGAAAAAGATGACATTTTTGGGTTAAGTTTTGGATTCTAGAGAGAAGGTGGAGCACCCTCAACCCAAATACACATCAAAGGTAAGTTTTATGATATTTTTATAATGGATTAACACTAGTTAATGGTAGTATTAACATCTACATGGATTGAAATTCA
>MU740368.1:35011-46231 GCA_026770625.1 Nicotiana glauca
CCTCCAAATCGTGCGATAAAGCTTGACTATAAGATTGTTTTCTATCTCGTGCGTTGAGATTCAAGGTAAGTTTAAATGCTCTTTCATTTATTTCAAGTAATATTGTCATATGTCATGACCAATGGGGGAAGACATGGATATTAAGGAGATGGCACATGTATCTTGTTGAGCAAATGGTATGGATATATAGTATAAGTACATAGTAACATAAGTATACTTTATTTGAGAAAAGTGTTAAAAGTGATTACCCGCCCAAAGAGGCATTGATTTGATAAATGAGATGTAAGCTTGAACATCACACGTGGATAGTGCGAGAAGTATGTAAATGATCCTAAGGTGTGAAAGAATATTGGTTATATAAGTACGTGATATATGAGAGAATGACCAAGATATTAATGATGAAAGTGTAAGTCTCTCACATGAGGTAAGAAGTTATGAAATAAGACTCAATTGAACCCAAGATGAGAAGACCCTTGTATTACGAACTGTGTAGGGACCCAAAAATGTTGGAAGTTGTATTACACTCGTAAAGGATATTGACATGAGAAATTGAAATCCCATACCTGTGTATAAAGAAACCTATGAATGTTCATGAATTGTTCCTAAAGGTTTGGGGATTATGGAAGGCATGATTATGAAAATTATTGTAGAAGAAATAAGCTAGCTAAAGTGCCCAAACCCAACTTAATCTTAATGGCCCCAAAATTCCTTTGTTCCAATTTACTACCGTAGCTACTTATTATCCAAATGTTCATTCTTAATTATTATTTTTAAATCCATAAATCCTTTCCCAGCCCGATCATTACCTAACATCCCATTCAACTTCCCAAACCTTACCAATTAAATCTTATTACTTAGTTTATTTTATTAGCTTAATTGATCACTCCACGGACAGAACAAAGATAACGCGTCATCCTCAAACCACTAACACACAAAATATTCAGGAAACTAAATGAACCAAAAATAAGAACAGATGTATACGAGAAATTGAGCATAGAAGCAAGAAAGCTCTTAAACAAAGAGGAAACAACTATAACAAGCTTAATGTTAGCACTGAAAAGAACAAATAGATCCAAAGTATCTATCAAACCAATCAAAGTTTAGAAAAACAAAAATAAAATTGCAAGTAAGAATGGATCTTCTGGAATAAAAGCTTCAAAAGAATAAATAAGAGAACAATAAAGAAGGGATAGAATGGACCTTCTATAGATTCTAATTTATTAAAGCTTTCTGCCGGTTTACATAGTAGACGAGAAAACACATGCCGACGAAATTGAATGTGAACGGCTCATCGACCAAACCACGCCGGAAACCTCGAACGTGAACCTCAAACCGGCAACTTCAGATTTGCAAACAGGCAGCTCAAAACCAAACTCGAATTTCAAATTAAATGCTTCGAATATTTCACATATATTGGACTGTTCCTGATTGTCTTGTAGTCTAGGGATCTATATTTTTTGCCCTTTTCAACTGATCTTCATTTTTTTTTGTATATGTCTTCAGTGCTTTTCAATGAAGATGACGATTATGGAGGGTCTAGGACTTAGGAGGGTCTGCGGTTGAATCCCTTTTTTAGGTGTGTATAGGGTATTTTTAACGTGGAGGGGGGTCTTGTGTGGGGGAAGGTCTTTTTGGGGGGAAATATTTTTTGGGGAAGGTCTTTTGGGGGAAGGTCTTTTGAAGGGAAAATATTTTTGGGGGAAGGTCTCATATGGGGAAAAGTCTTTTGGGGGGAAATATTTTTGGGGGAAGGTCTCATGTGAGGGAAGGTTCTCCCAATTTTTCTTCTTTTTTTCCATTTTTTTTATCTTTTTTTTAATTAAAAACAAATCCTAGAATTAAAAATCCTAAAAAAAATATATAAAAGTATACTAACTATAAAAATTATAAAAGTTACTTAATCCTAAATTAAAAGGGAAAAATCAATAAAAAGGAAAGGTGTAAAAATGAAGCATTTTTTGTGATTTTTTTAATTTTTATAAAACAAATAACTAACGATTAATTTTAAAAATGTAAAAGTAAAGCCTAAATGCCATGCGTGATATTTTTGGTATTTTTTATGACTTAAAGGTGCACAAGATAAAAATTCTACAAAATCCTATAAAATGGTAAATAATTAGAAAAAATCTATTTTCTTAAAATTTGTAGGAGTATCTCGTATATGGCAAAAATCACGTGCTTACAGTCACATTGAATCAAATTGCTTGGTTATTTGAACGTCGTGAATTTGTTGTTTGTTTAGATGTTATTTGAATGTGCATCATGTTTGTTAGTCCACTTTAGGATTTATTTGTTGATTAATGAAGTTAAAGTAAATCACTGAATTGAAAGTGTTAAGACTAAGTGGACAGCATATGTTGTCAGGGCGTGTCTGAGTTTAAAATTCAGGCTGCCCATACTTAATTGAATTTAATAATAGGTTGGACACTTAGTAGTGGGGTGTTCAGGGAATATTGATGGGAGGGGGTTCATTTTCTTAATAGTTGAATGCTCCTAAGAGCTGGAAAGTTAGTAAAGTTTGGGTATAAATGAGAGGCATATTGGACAGAGTAAACGGGGGGTTCTCTTTTTGGATCAGTTTGAGAGAGATAGAGAGAAGGCATTCAATTGAGAGAGCATTGAGGTCAGTTTTTTAAAGCAATCGGATATAGCCTGAAAGCACTGAAAAACAGACGTGGAATCAGTTCTTAGAGATTAGTTTTTTTTAGAGTCCAAATAGATTGTGAGAGTTTCTTTTCTTTTAGAGCTTGAAAAACACTTGAAAGATACTGGGATTCAAACTGTAAAACCTACCTTTCCATTGAACCTTGAAAATAATTTCAGTTCTAATTATCAAGTTACATTTTCGAGTTCAGCTTTTGTTGTTGGATTCTAGGGGTGTTTCTGATTGTATTTTGATTGGTATTTGGTTTCAATTGAATCGTTTTTGGGTCAATTATTGGTTGTTGTGATTCTGTGGATTGCTGGGTTTCATTTTAGTCTATTTGGGTGTTGTGTTGGCTGTTTTAAACTGTTCCATTGCTGTTGTTGGTATTACTGTTGCTGTTGATCTTCTTCTTCTTGTTGTTGTGTTGCAACATTCAGGTACATATTTGAATCTCTGCTGTAATTCCGAGCTTAAAAAATGGAATAAAACTGCCCGATTATTGATCCTGAAATGTGTCTGCTGGACTGTTACATACTAGTAGTTAAATAGATATTAGATATAGTTGTTTAACGTAGTTAAGTGTTGATTTGTATGAGTAATAACTTTGGACTGTTTTTATAACTTGTGGACTGTGGGTCTTATCGGTGGATTTGTATCAATTTGAAATTGCCCAGGGCTGTTTTGTGCCTCTATATTTAGTTAGTAATGGCGTGAATTGTCTAAGTAGAGTTGATTTGGCTAGAACTAGTTGTTTACTTGGCTTCAATTAGGTAATAAGCAATGACACAAATGCCTTCTGTTAAGTCGAACATGGAGTAAGCTTCAATTTAGTTTAATCGTATAAAACTTGTTTACGATTGGAACAGGAAGCGTTTAATTAAAACCTGCAATACATCAAATGTTGGTGTTTAATAACTAAGGCTAATTAATAAATTTTAGTGTCAAAAATTCATACATCAATTTGCTGGATAGTTGCTGAATAAAACAGGTGATGGCATAATTTGACCAATATTAGATAGGCCTATCAATAAATCAGAAAGACTAACTGGGCCTAAATTGGTTTGGGAAGGCATGCAGGTCCGAATTTCCTTGTATCGGATTGATTCTGAAGTCCAAAATGCGAGGCCCCAATTATGATAATATCACGAAAAATGAGTTTAAGACTTTTAACACAGATATGGATTTTAAGTTAGGTAGCGGGTTCGAATTAAAAGGTTCTTCCTTTTGTTTGGATACAGACTTTAACTTGAAGCCCGATTTTATAATATTAAGTGATTAAGACTTTTTCTTTTATTATTAGAGACAAGATTAAGTAGAAAATTATAGTTTGCTCTAGGATTGTCCTTTAAAACAATAAGTGAGATGAGCCTCGCTAAACAGAACACATAAATTGCGGGGCCCTCGATAAATGTATATATTAAAATACGTAAAAATTTTGGGACGGGTCGCTTAGCGAATTTCACGGCCCTCTCCACAGATTATAACGCGTTAGTCTCGTTAGGCGCGTATTTTAATAACATTATCTCCCTAAACTCGGGTGCACATTTATGTAACCCAAATCCAAATCTCAACGAAGTCGAAATGTGTTAACAACCACGGGTGCATTTATGTGACGCGGGTCAAGACGCATTTTTACAACGTTGCAATTCTCTTTAAAAATAATAATAAAAGCGGTTTAAAGTTAAAAAGCACATAGGTTAAAATATGTTGTAAAATCAGATAAATAAGCCAAATATGACAGTTGAGCGACCGTGCTAGAACCATGGAGCCCGGGAATGCCTAACACCTTCTCCCGGGTTAACAGAATTCCTTACTCGGATTTCTAGTTCGCGAACTGTTAAACAGAGTCAATAATCTCCTCGATTCAGGATTCAACCGGTGACTTGAGACATCACAAATTTCCCTAGTGGCGACTCTGAATTAAATAAACAAATCCCGTTTCGGTTGTCCTTTAATTGAAAAAATTCCTCTACGCCCTCGGGGTAGTAGGTAAAAAGAAGGTGTGAAATTAGTCACTAAAAATAGTTGTGATGTGGGTTTTTGGTGTGATTTTAGGAAAATTGATTTAAATTGCGAACTTTATTCCCTATCGGTGTGAGGGTTCATTATATGTTGTGATTTTGTTTGACGAAATTTATTTAGAATAAAAAGAAAGAAAATGGAAAATTTTAGTTGGCACAATGTGCATATTACTTGTGGTACGGAGTTGAGGACGAGATCCTCGTATTTTTATATGATGCGAGATATTAAACCAGCTACAAGCTGGGGTGGATATTATATAAGGACGAGGTCCTTGTGGTGAAAATTTTATGTGTTTAAAATTCTCCCTTGTGAAATTAAAAATTTGTACTATAGTACTTATAGGGATTCATGCCTATGATGCTTATTTGAAAATTCTCATATGAATATCTCTGGGCATAATTTGCCAAATTTGTATTTTAACTATTGAGTTTAGCCTACAAGGTGAGTGCCCGGGTGGCGTTAATTAATTGTGAATTATTAATTTGGATAAGTAATTATGAGGTCTTCATGCTACATTATTAGTAAAGTGAAAGCTTGAAACAAGAATTTATTAACGTGAAGTTATATGGAAATTTTGTAATCGATTATGTACCACTATTAAAACCAAAGATGTGGTTAAGGTCATACATATGATGTGTTTCATGTCGAAATATCTTTATGATAGTGTCACGCTTGTGATGCAGAGATTGGTGTTATTGATAAATACATTATGGTGATTTGTTGAGTTGTGGATGTGTTATTAGGAGTTGTTTTGGTGTTACTCTGGTAGATGGATAGGCCCAATTACAGGGGAGACTCTGCCGAAATTTCTGAAAAATTTGGGATATTGAGATGTGCAAAGAAAGACATAAGTTACATTATGTGTTTGGAGACGGACTCTACTTCTCATTTAAGGACGAATGACCCTAAGTGGGGGAGAATGTAATATCCCTTATTTGATGTGTGTGTAGGTACGAGTTGCTATAGCCAGTCAGGACTAATATCGTGTGTTGATGTGAAAATCGGACCTTTGGAATGTAAGAAATTTGGTCTTAAAGTTTACAAATATAGATAAAGGAAATTATCTCAATTCAAATAGTGTTGTCGGACTTATATCGAATGCGGTAATATGAGATCAACCGCGAGTATACGTGTAAAAGTAAAATCATCAATTTGGAAACCTCAGAATAATTCTTAGTACGTTCGAGGACGAACGTTTGTTTTAGAGGTGGAGAATGTGATGACCCAAAATGTCATCTTTAAATTAAATAATAATCTTGGTATTTTAAGACCTTAAAAAAGCATTATCAATAATTCCTCGACTTGCGTGCGCAGTCCGTATAATTTTATGGAAGGTTTTTGTAAGAAAAATGGATTAAATTATGAATTAGAGCTTTAAAACTTAACTGAGTTGACTTGGGTCAACATTTTAAGCAAACGAATTCGGATCCAAGTTTTGACCATTCCGGTAGTTCCGTATCGTAATTTGGGACTTGGTCATATGCCCAAAATCGAATTCGGAGGTCCCTAGATCAAAATATCGTCATTTAACGGAATCTAGAAATCTAAGGCTAAAGATTTCTTATGTTTGATCAGAGATTTGACTTTTGAGCAAACAACCTCGGAATGGAATTTTGATGATTCCAATAGTTTCGTGTGGTGATTTTGGATTTAGGAGCATGTTCGAATTTGGATCTGGAAGTCCGTAGATCAATTCGACGCATTTTGGCGAAAGTTGGAAAATATAAGATTTTTGGAAAAAGTTTGACCTTGGTCAATATCGGATTAATACGGCCTCTTTTCAATGTTTTGTATGTGCGAATAGGTCTGTAATATATTTTATGATTGAAATTCATATATGGTTTGTGTCCAGGAGGTTCCAGATTAGTTTCGGGGTGGTTTCGGATCATTTCGGAGAAGTTTGGGTTTTGCTGGATTCTGGTGCGTCACTGTTCACTCGTAAATGCAAAGTTTTATGGGAATTGCGAAAATACTGTTCACTCGCAAATGCTAAGTTTTTATGGGAATTGCGAAAATACTATTCATTCGCAAATGCGAAGTTTTTGTCCACAAATGCGAACCTGGGCAGAAACTTAAGGATTGAAAATCTGTCATTTCTTCATTTTCGATTGGATTTTTGGAGCTCGGTTTTTGGGCGATTTTGAGGGTTTCTTCACGACTTCGACTGGAGTAAGTGTTCTATACCCGAAAATGATTATATTTCATGGTTCTATGGTTATATTCACCGTTAATTTAGGATTTGGATGAAAGAAATTGTAGTTTTTGTAAAACTTTCCAAAAATAAAAATTTAGGATTTGAAGGTTCATTTGATATCGGAATTCGATAATTTTTGTATGGTTGAACTCGTATCGGAATGGGTTATCGGATTTTATGAGTTTCTTCGGATTCCGAGACGTGGGCCCCACAGGCGATTTTGAGTTAAATTTTGGATTTTTAATGGAAAATGTAGAAATTCATATGAAATTAATTCCTATAATTTTTATTGACTGAATTAAATTATTTATGACTAGATTTGAGAATTTCGGGTACGAATTCGCGAGGCAAAAGCTTGTTGGAATTTTGAATTTGTTGCAAAGCGAGGTAAGTGCTTGGTCTAACCTTAGTTTGAGGGATTATTGTGTCTTATTTGTTACATGTTAATTGTGGAGTACGACGTATAGGCATGGTGACGAGTGTCTATACGTTGGTATCAAGTATGTCTGTGAGTCTTGTATTATAATTGTTATGACTCCGTTGTGGTTTATTGCGCTTCATATGTTATTATTGTTTTGATATTATTGTTCCCTTGCCGAGATGTTATTGTTTTGATATTATTTTTTCCTTGTCGGGATATTATTGAAATATTATTGTTCCCTTTCCGGGATGTTATTGTTTTGATATTATTGTTTCTTTGCCGGGGTATTATTGAAATATTATTGTTCCCTTGCCGAAATATTATTGAAATATTATTGTTCCCTTGTTGGGGTGTTATTGTTTTGATATTATTGTTCCCTTGCCGGGATATTATTAAAATATTATTATTTCCTTGGAGGAATATTATTAAAATATTATTGTTCCCTTGCCGGGATGTTATTGTTTTGATATTATTATTTTCTTGTCGGGATATTATTGAAATATTATTGTTCCCTTGCCAGGATGTTAGTGTTTTGATATTATTGTTCCCTTGCTGGGATATTATTGAAATATTTGGCATGTTGTTATATTGCTCTTGTTCACTTGCCGGGATTCTTTGTGATTTTTGTTGGTTTGTAAATGGGAGTGAGTGGTACGCCTATCACGAGATAATTGAAATGAGAACAGGTGATACGCCTACCACAAGATAATTGAAATGGGAGCGGGTGGTACGCCTACCACAAGATGATTGAAATGGGAGCGGGTGGTACGCCTACCACAAGATATAATGAAATGGGAGAGGGCGATACGCCTACCACGTGATATAATGAAATGGGAGTGGGTGGTATGCCTACCACGAGATACAGGAAATGAGATTGGGTTGCACTCCTGCAACAAGAGGTGAAAAGAAAGTGAAATCTGCCTTTCTTTTCCTTATTCTTGTTAGTGGTTGGATTTTGATTCCTTTATAATTCTCTTGATATTCTGTTTTTACCTTTTATTCTCCGAAGCATGTTTTCTCTCTATCATCTTTACTTGTTATTTACAATTTAAGTGTATTAACTATTTAAATCTCTTTACTGTTGTGATCCTTTGTGTTGGAATCCATAGTGTTTACAATACCTCGCCTTATTTTTTTATATGTTCAATACTCCAAATTTTAACAAATATTATATTTTTAACTCAATTGATTTCTCAACTAAATTTTTCTTAAACCGTTTGAGGTTGTACTTTACTTAAAAAGAAATTTCTACTATGTTTTGATTTAATAATTTCTCGTATTAAAGGTAATGATTCATTCAATATTGTACTTTAATTGAAAAGGGTTTTTTCTTTATCAAATGATTTCTAAAAATAACTCCATCTTTTCTTGTTGATTTTCTAATTGGGTTGGAAGCTGCACTCGACTTTATGTTAAGTGAATGAGGCTCCTTGAACATTCTTAATTGTATTAGGTTATGGAACCTATGAACTGAGTAACATGAGAATATTATTGTGCAATGTAAGACAAAAATATGTAGGCACGAAGTGCCGTGAAAATATGAAAGTGGGCTGAGACCTATATTATTTATGATTATGAAATGAGGTGTCACAGGATAACCTTTACTCAAAGAATTATATTTGAAAGATGCTTACTTAGAAGGTACTTATTTGAAGGAAATATATTTATTAAAAAGTATATTATCTTAGAGATTATTACTTGAAGGATTTATAGGCGAAAGATTTATATTTGAAGGACTCGCTTAATTGATTGCACTTGTATTTATTATTTGTTGAAAAGCATTTATGCTGTTCTTGTTACCTGCTATTCATATCACTGGTTCATCATTGTGGCCACCATCGTTATCTGCTTCCTGTTATTTTGTAAGTTATATTGCACAGGTTTATTTGGTATCCTGGTCCTAGCCTCGTCACTACCTCGTCAGGGTTAGGCTAGGCACTTACCAGCACATGTGGTCGGTTGTGCTGATACTACACTCCGCACTCTTTTATGCAGATCCATGTATTGTTCGCTAGTAGCTGTGCGGATTCTTGCCGAGGAGACTCAAGGTAGCCCTGTTGCTGCGTTCGCAGGCTTCAGAGTCACCTTCTTATTTTATATTCTCACTACTGAACTTATTTCCTTACGGTTGTGTTTAGAAATGGTAGAGAAAAACTCTATAGAGCTTATGACTTGTACTACCGGGTTTTGGGAATTATAATTTGTTCAGAGTAATTTAATTTAAAGTTAATAAATATCAATGTTATTTTAGTTAATGTTAGATTTACCTAGTTTAAAGACTATGTGCCATCACGACTTCTTTGGAGGGATTTTTGGATCGTGACACTATTTTGTAGTTAAAATTTTTTTCCTGTTTTTCACATACGTTCTTTTTTTTTTCTTTTTGGCTTTTTTGTTAGAAGTCTTAATTAGTTGATAAAACTTTTGAAGGACTAATTTCTCATAAAAAAGATTTGGTGAAAAATAAGTTGTTTTGACTTCTTTTATGTTAGGAGTCTTAATTATTTGTAAAAGTTTTTTTTCTTCTATTTTAACTATACACAAATTTACTTTACAACAACAACAACAACAACAACAACGTCCAGTATAATTCCATAAGTGGGGTCTGGGAAGGGTAATATGTACGCAGATCATACCCTCGGGGTAGAGAGGCATACACAAATTTACTTTATATAATTAAATTCTTTCCTGTTTCGAAATACATATGCAAATAATTTTATAAAATAAACTACAATTTTATAGTTTAATCGTCAAACTTCGCATGTTCAAGCAGTACCATTCTAGGTTCTTTTTCTCTAAGCAATTTTTTTTTTGTATTAGTTGTTTTATTTTTCATGCATATTTGTATTACTACTTGAATTTTGCATTTACATATATCACAATAATTTATATGATACCCACTCTTTATTTTTTTTGCGTTGTTCAGATGCATGTATTTCAAGATTAATGCATTGTAATTCGGCATCTTGGAGTTCACGTACTTTTATATTTGGAGTAATATTAGAAAGCTTCTAAGATTTTTTCACGAGGATATTTCATTATAGTTCAGTAGGTATAATAAGACGAACGAGTGTATTCTGCTAATACTTTTATGTTAGAAAAATGCAAGTTTTGGTATACTAAGTCTTTTTTAAATCATAAATAAGGCATCTGCAAACTTTTTTGGTATACGATATCTTTATTTATTGAACTAACTAAAATGGGAACAACATTTATTATGTTAAAATAATTTCTTTAAATTTTATTTTAAATTTCACATAACTCAAATAAATTGTCTAATAATATTTAGACAACTTTTAGAAAATTATTGTATTCATTAATATAGATACATGCGTGATAATAGGTGAATTTAACTATAATCACACCTTGAATAATCACATTCTTATGTTGTTTTGATGATATATATGATAACAAAATGCTCTTATTAGTGTTTTTCATGATTTATAGGTAATAAATGGCTAAGGAAGGCTAAGGAGCTATTTTGGAGTCAATACTGGAGAAAAGAGGCCAAATATGCAAAATCCCATTGAAGTCAAGTCATACTAGCCCTTAAGAGCCGAAAGTACTGTTCCACCGCGGTTCCACCGTGACCGCGGTAGAACCGCGGTGAAAGGCTGCTGCAGAACCTCGAAGAATCAGAGGCACTGTTCTGCCGCGGTTCCACCGCGACCGCGGCAGAACCGCGGCAGGCGCCGAAAAGCTAAGGGACCAAAGTGTAAAAACGGAATTTTTTAGACCTAAACCCTATTTAAACCATAGACTTTGCCCAAAGGAGGTAAGTATTGATTTTTAGGTTATCTTGGAAGAAAAAACTATTGTGAGAGATTTCTCAAAACATCTTTATTCTTTTCTTTTGATTTTTATGATGAATTCGACTTTAGCTTATTTACCCATAGTTATGAGTAGCTAATTTCTTTGTCTAAGGTCTTGATGGAA
>MU740375.1:4752-34190 GCA_026770625.1 Nicotiana glauca
AGAACTTAAACTTTCTGCCCAGGCCATTTTCGCTTCCGCGATAAAAACGTCGCTTCTGCGACTTCCGCTTCTGCGGATATCTTCCGCTTCTGCGGTTTTCACCGCTTCTGCGACCATGAATCCGCTTCTGCAATAGCGCAGGAGCGGTTCCCAAATCCGTTTCTGCGGAACCAACGCACAAGCCACAACACCGCTTCTGCGGTCCATTTTTCGCACAAGCGAGACCGCTTCTGCGGTTCGGACCTCCGCTTCTGCAGAACTTTCGCACCTGCGACTTCTCCTTCGCTTCTGCGGAACCTCTTCTACGGTCCATTTCCGCAGAAGCGAAAATGCCAGATACCAGAACCCTTCAGCAGTCTCCAAACTCTAAATTTCATCCCGTTAGCCATCCGAAATCACCCCGAGGCCCCCGGGACCTCAACCAAAAATACCAATACATCCTATAACGTTATTCAAACTTGTTCCAATCATAAAAACACATCCAACAACACTAAAACCATCATATTTCGTCGGATTCAAGCCTAAGTTTCTTAAAAACTTCCGAATTACACATTCGATCAAAAACCCAACCAAACGACGTCCGAATGATCTGAAATTTTGCAGACAAGTCCAAAATCACCTAACGAAGCTGTTGCAACTCTCAGAATTCTATTCTGACTCCCGCATCAAAATATCACCTATCAATCGGAAATTGCCAAAATACTAACTTCGCCAAAATAGGCTAACTTCTTCACCGGACCTCCAAAATTACTTCCGATTGCGCTCCTAAGCCTTAAATCATCACCCAGAGCTAACCAAATCAACGGAATTCAATTCCGAGCCCTCTAACTCATAAGTAAACATTCAGTTGACTTTTCCAATTTAAGTCTTCTTAAAAGAGACTAAGTGTCTCATTTCTTAATAAAATCACTCCAATTAAATTCTGACGCACCCAATATCGATAATGAAACATAAGGGAGTAGAAAATGGGAAGAACGGGGTAGTTACTCATGAGATGACGGGTCGGGTCGTTACAATAGGTGGGACGAGTAATAGCATGCAGTAGGTAACGATACCATTCCGCATTTAATACCTTAACGAGGTGGGAAGGGTAGACATGGAGATGATGATCACACGATAACACCCTGCATACGATTGGCTACCGGTGTTGTGTGGATGATCCATGTGTTTTACAAACTTAGGACCCCTTTCCTTTATGTAACTTCATTAATATCAATAAATTTCTATCTTTGTTTTAGCTACCCAAAACTCCTCTTTAATTTTACTGCATTATTTCTTCTAAAGTTTTCTATTTATTCATGTCTTGATTAATTTTCTGCACTTAGACCCTCCCTCAAACAAATTGTGGAACGATCTAGGCCTTAATTTCAACATGCTTGTTATGTACCTATTTGCAACCCTTATGTGTGAAATTATTTGTATACTTATTTGCATTAAAGTCACAACATAGCATGGCCGGGAACCACACTAGTGGATCTTGAGGGGTGCCTAACACCTTCCCCTCGAGATAATTTCTAGCCCTTACCCGAACTTTGGTTTTCAAATTCAAAATTCTTGGTGTCCTAATGCACTTAATCATTAGGTGGCGACTCTTCAAATCCAAAAACCCAATTCCCAAAAGGGAATAGAGTTGTCTTCCCAAATGTCGTAAACCCGATTTCGCGAGAAAAAAGGGGGGCATCGACAGGCTGTTTACGTTTCTATCATTTTTACTCTCTGTTTTATCACTCGTTTGAAACTATTCGACGACGATTTAAAAAGGGTTTTTTACTAAAACTGGGTTTGACTTACAAAAATAAATGGTTTCTGCACTGTTTTGGAAATGTATTGTATTTGTTGTAGCGTTATGACGTGGTTTACGTGTTTTCTAACTACTCAGCTGCTTTTACTTTTATTACTTACTGAGTTGGCGTACTAACATTACTCCCTGCACCTTGTGTGCAGATTCAAGTGTTTCTGAACTCGGTAGCGGGTGTTGATTACTCAGTTGCAGGTTCATCGGAGTTAGCAAGGTAGTTGCCTAGTGATCACAATCATGCTTTCCTCTCTCTACATTATTCCTTAGTTTTATTCATTGATTTTCCCGGCCATGTTGGTCTCATGTTGTCACACAGTGGTAGTAGATGCTCATGACTGGTGACACCCCGATATCGAGCTGTGTTATGTTTCTGCATTGTCTATTTGACTTATATTATGGGATCATTAGCTAATTATTGACTTTAAATATCTTAAAATGAATTTCTAGTTGGTTTGGGGATTGTATGGGTTGGCCTAGTTTCACGATAGGTGCTATAACGATTGGGTCCGTTTTTTTTGGGTCGTGACGAGTTTGTGTCAGAGCCTAGGTTACATAGGTCTCACGAGTCATGAGCAGGTTTAGTAGAGTCTCGATGATCGGTACAGAAACGTCTATATTTATCTTCGAGAGGCTGCAGAACCTTTAGGAAATTCCAAATTCTTGAATTCTTATCGTGCGATATTGACTAAACTTTAAACGTAATTCCTTGAATTCCTTCTACATATTCGTGTGCGCGCATGAGTGCTCGGTATCAGCATTGCATCGATGGCTTGTAATTCCCCGAATTGAGGGGCGAGAGGTGATTTTGTGAGTTGACGTTTGGCCAGTCTGGAGGACTTGAGGCCTGGCTTTGCTTGACGCGTGAGCACTAAGGTGTTGATTGTGTAAGCACGTGCTTCTAGACTTATTGTGAGCACGTGATTTTTGCCCAACCTAAAATACTCATACAAAATCACAAAATAGATCCAGTAGTTTATTCTAATTTTATAGAATTTTTAGGAATATTTGTTTAATTATATGCATTTTAGGTGCATTTTGCATACATTAAAAGCATATAAAATACCCAAAAATTATATATTCGAGTTTCATACATCGCATTCTTAGTTTGGTAGTTGCATTTTAGTGTAATTGTTAATTAATCGCATCAACAAAACAAAATAAAAAATATACATTGTTCCATTTTTTTAGTTTTAGTATTTTTCTTTCATTAGTTCTAAAATCAATTAATCATTTTACTATTAGAATTAGCTAATTAAGTCAATTTCATTATTAGGTCTTGTTTAGGATTTAATTTAGCGTCAATAAAATTTAGTAGTAATTGGTAATTTATATTAATTAGTTTAAAATTAAGTCAATAATGAGAGAGGGAAAATTTGGTCTGTAAACTCGAATTGGGCTCTAGAAATCGCTGAGCCCAAATATCCTTCTCCTCAAACCGCCTAGCCCATTGGGCTCTAGAAATCGCTGAGCCCAAATATCCTTCTCCTCAAACCGCCTAGCCCAATTCCCTTATCCAGTCCAGCACCCCTCACTAACCAAACGACGCTATTTTGTTTGCCTAAATCCCAGCCGTTGATCTCCTTAGATCAAACGGCTGGAAACTCACCACCCACCCGCTATATAACGTCCACCATTCAACCATGTCCAAACAACCCTAAATTCATGTTCTACACTCCCCTCACAATCCTAAGCCTCCATCCCATATCAATTTCCCCAAAAGCTCGGCCAAATCCGACCAATTTCAGATCTGCTGACATGCAAAAACCTAAGTCCCATGCCTTCAAGTTTCCAAAGACCCATTTGGCCTGAAACTGGTGTTAATCGTTTGTTCTCAACAAGAACATTCGATTAACACTTATTCCGATTTAAATCGGAGAAGGACAGAGTTCCTCCTGAGCTAATTGCCCGTCCGCCTAGTATAATAGGTATCTCTGCTCCTCTTTTCCTCTTTCTATTTGCTTGTTATTTTTCTTCTTCTTTTCCTTTCCCTTCTTCTCTCCTTCTTTACTCTGTTTTCTTTTATTTTTATTTTCTTTGACCGAAAAATGAAGAAGTTTAGGTATCCATAATCTATGGATTGTTATGTTTTTCTCATGCTTAGTCAGTAGGCTTTAAGGTTCATTAGTCTATGCATTTTGATTCAGAATCATCAGTTTGCCAATTGTTCGATTAGGTTGTTAATTTGGTTTAATTTATGCCTATTTTAGCTTAATTCTTAAATATATTTAGTTTAATGATAAGCAGTGTTTATTGTATTTGTTTGATTTGTTCAAATTGCTGTTTATATTTTCTTTTGATTAATTAACCAGCTAGTTTTAGGTCATAGTATTAGCTTAATTCTCTATGAATTTCGTTGTTCACTAGATTGCTATGATTAGGTCACTTTTTGGGGCTTCTGTTGTTTTCTGGTTTGGGCAGAAGAAGCCCATTCGTTTGGGCCTGAGTTTTGGGGTCAGATGGCCCATGTTTGGTTTAGTTTGAGAGGTAAATACAGGGGTGTCAGAGGTTATTTTGGGTATATTAGGCCTAAGGAATATTTTCTGTTAGTGGACAAGCTTCTAGAGGATAAGAAGAGGCTTGTATGCCAAGAAGTAAAGATAGCTCAGCTGTTTTTCAGGGACTAAGATGTGAAATAACTAAGTTTAAAGGGGGTAAAAGGAGAATTAGAGAATGAGGATAGGGCTGCCCTAGAAATGCCTACATAAGGATCCTTTATTCACTTATTGAGAGAGAGATTTCAGACCTAAAAAACACCCAAAAGGTTCAGCTCTACTATTCCATTAGTAGCTAATCTATTTTTTCTGATTTTCACCAAAGATAGAACGAGTTCTCTTGGGAATTTATGTTTTTTTAAAGGTTTAGACATGATTTAAGTTTGGAGCTGTGCTACTGCTGTGTCTCTGCTACTGATTCCATTTTTCTGATTGCTATTCTCTGTCAAATTCAGCTTACTGCTTTGTTTTTGTCACCAGGTATCTCTTGGACTATGAGTAACCATTGAAGTGCGAGCATGCCTTTCCCTTTGAAATATGAACTTATAATATGAAATTAATGTTTAAAATGTTGAATCTTAGTTTTCTTCTATATGTTTTTCTTCTGTGTTACCTTGTTTTTTTTAGTTTAGCTTTCTCAGCTTTTTACGTAGTTGTTTTGGGGTTCGTTTGATAGTCAATAGCTTAGTAGGAGAATTTCATATGTGATATGTTTAAATTAGTTCATCTTTTCATAAATTGTTCAGAATTTCAAGTTGGTAGACAACTCTAGTAGCTCATTTGTGTTAAAGAATATTGACCCGTGTATCATGCATGTTCGAAAAGTCATTGTTTGGCCGCTCAATACATTCAGCTTAATTGTTTAGAATCTCAGCAGTATTAGAGTAGTTACATATGTAAAATTAGTATGATTAACGAGTAGTTTAAAATTCAGGTTCATACTGTTACTATTAATAGCAGGACAGTGAAGTAAAGTTTATAATGTGGTTGTTTATGTACCTCGATTTTCAGAATTTGTGTATTGTTTTACCATATGTGAGTTAGAGGGAGACGGGCCTCATTAGGGCCTTAATGTTAAAGGCATTCTTGCTAGAAACGTTTGGGGCTTGGAGCTGGCCCAAATGGGCTGCCTGGTCAGAGCCAGGTTTGCATCCCCAGTTTTCTCCGTTTCCATGTTTGGGCTCAATTTGGAGCCTAGCCAGCATCGGCTTACTTTTCTTAAATGATTTTCTTTATGATACTGCAAGGGGCGCTGACCCATGATTTTTTTTTCCTAGAACAGTTAAAGGTCTAACCTATTCACTCAATGTATTTATAATTAGTAGCCTTCATTGAACGTCGAATTAGTTTTAAACATAAATACTCCGTAGTTTGCTTTAGGCACGTTATAATATAAATCATCATAGCTACGGGTACGGTTCCCATGATGTAACTGTGATATGTAATTCCCAAATTCGGGGGTACATTTATGTTAGCAAGCCATAACTTCTAATAATGTGAATAAAATTAAACATGTTGTAGATTGTGGGTACGGTTCCCGTGATGGAATTCGCAATGTGTACCAAAATAAATAAGTGTACAACAATCGTAACTTGTTCCAGAATAATTCCATAAATAATTAAAAGCAGTCAAAGGTTTAAAACGCATAATAAGTATAAAAATATGTAATTAATTAGATAATTAAGCCAATACTAATAGTTGAGAGACCGTGCTAAACCATGGAACTAGATAATGCCTAACACCTTCTCCCGAGTTAATAGAATTCCTTACCCGTATTTCTGTGTTTTGCGGACTATAAAACAGAGTCAAACTTTCTCGATTCAGGATTTTAAATCGGTGACTTGGGACACCATAAATTATCCCAAGTGGCGACTTTGATTTTGAATAAATAATCTCGTTTTGATTATTGTCACTTTAATTGGAAAAACTCCCCTATACCCCTTTTCGGGTAGAAAAAGTAGGTGTGACAGCTCTGGCGACTCTGCTGGGGATCGAACCCAGAATCTCTGGTTCAGGTTTCAAGAATTCGAGCTTAGAATAATTGTTATATTTGGCTTTTATTTAGTATCTGATTTTTATTACATGCTTGGGCCTAATATGCTAAATACCGCTTTTTACTGCTTTAATATTATTTGAACTGTATATAAACTACTGAAAAACCATTCTCTTCTAATCTTTTGGGAAGTGCACGCTGGCATGAATTCTTTTCTTTTCGGCTTGCATATTGATCGGCTTCTAGATTAGGTAAGAAAATAAAAAAAAACCAAGTTCGTGGTATGGGAGAGAATTTCATCCATTTCCCAAAATCTAGTATCCAAAATATCCCGAAACTCTACCGACATTTTTGAAAAAAAAGGAGCAAAGTTATTTCAAAGTGTTTGTATTTTTTCGCTGCGTCAAAACTGACCAAATTACACGGGTTTGATTCTCACTGGATATGGGGTACGTAGGAAACCCTCATCGGGTCTAGCCCCGTTTCGCAAAAATAACCATATGAAATGTCATCATTTTCTGTCATAAATAAAGTGGCTGATGTTGTTTTTGTCTAACTAGGTAAATGTCCCAACGGGACGCCGGAAGATTATTTTTGCAAGAATAGCCACCGACGGTTTCTTTGTCAATTTTTGGTTACCTAGCAAACATAGCCGTAAAATCTTCTATTTTGAAGTGCTGAAGGGGTATTCGCAAAAGTAGCCTGATTTATATGATTTTTGAAAAAATATCCCTTTTTACCAGTTTTCAAATAAGATTCACTTTGTCCTTAAACCAATCACCTTAATCTTAATGTGTAGAATGAGCACGAGTCAAAATTTACCAATGAAGGTTATGACCAAGATTACGTTGGAACTACACTTGTGGTGGGAAGATTTGGGTGGGCAAGGACGAGACATGGTCAACTATTACTTGGGAGCGCTCACCGGATTACTAATGATCACACCTAGGTGAGACATAATAAAAGTATTGGTGACATTTTGGGACCCAGCTCACAACGTTTTGCATTTCTCGTACTTCAAACTCACACCTACTTTGGAGGAGATAGCGGGTTATACTAGGAGTACCGAGGGTCTAAGACATAAATACCTAGTCGCTCCTAGGGCTGTCACCCCACACAAGTTTCTAGATTTGCTAAAAATAAGCAGACATAATACTTCATATACCAGCGGTACAGACATATAGGGGGATTCGAAAACCCAAAAAGTAGAATCTGTAGTAAAGGGAACCGACTAAAATGGGAAGAGCATAGATGCTTCGCTTTCATGGTGGCATTCTTTGGTCTTCTAGTGTTTCCCAGGAATGATAGGAATATTGATCTACGGGTAGCCGGAGTCGCCAATATTCTGATTTCCAATGCCAAGATCATCCTTGCACCTATTATAGTGTCTGAAATATGTCGAGCTCTCACAACTTGCCAAGTCGGAGTAGATATTTTTGAAGGGTGCAATTTATTACTACAAATATGGATGATTGAGCATCTGTATCATCGTCCTCGGTACATGAATTATGGATCTACAGGGAAAAGCTGCATAGAGGAATTTGGTACAAGGGTCAATGGGTTCGAGATGACAGAAGGGGTTAGGGATAGGATATCCCGTCTTCATTCTATAAGTGTAGATCAAATAGAATGGACATTGGAATGGATTCCTGTTAATAAGATTGTATACATGACCGCCACCGATCCTCACTTCCTCCTGATGGGTCCCAGAAATATCCAACCTTATGCCCCGTACCGGGTTTTGAGACAGCTAGGAAGATGCCAAATTATCCCCAAGGATGAAGACCTTAGAATTGATGCAGTCGAGATTCGCTCTGATGGCCAATTTCATGAAGCAGTGATCCGCCAGATTCGTAGTGAGTGCCAATACCTGACGGCGAACACCCGAGTATATGATTTATCCAAGGGTGAAGTCTCGTCCTGTTACCTTGCTTGGTATAAAAGGAGTGTTGAGTTTGGAAGACCAGCCAAAAGACCCCACCTTTAAGAGTTTGTTGAAGCATCACAAGACCAATGTGATTGGTTGGCCAAAGAAAATGAATACAGGGCCACCATAAGCAAGTTGGAAGGGAAAATCAGAGATCTTAAATTTGATAATTGTTTGCAAGCCGCTGCGGATGAGGGTGAAAAGAAAAATTTAGCCCAACTCCGAGCCCAAAATCTAGAAGATGAAAATAGCAGCTAAGAACCATGCTAGCAGTGGAAAGGATGAGAAACTTATAAACACCCTTAGGCGGAAAGTATGTGACTGTAGGATTGATTTGGAAAAGACTGAGGGTGAACTAGCAAAGGCCCGAGCAAAGTTGGCCAGGAATGAGGAGGAACGGGCAAGTTTCGTTCAGCAGTTGAAGGAAAATACGACAAAGGGTTTGGAGAAAAAGATCAATACCTTTGAGAGCGAGATGACCAAGCAAGCAAAGAACTTCAAAGCAGAAAGAGAACACTGCTATGTCTTGATGTCGCAACTAGAAGAGGATCTGCAACAATTGCAATAGCAAAATCATACGGCCACACAAGTTTTGGAGGCCAGATCTCAACAAGTTGTACGTCTGTTACAAGAGAAGGGCATCATCAGGGAGAGGGTTAGAAGAATTGCTGACTATATTATGATGAAGTGAAACGAATGCGAGGACATGACCAGGTCCATATTCTTCACTGCAGTTATGATTTTTGTACGTTAGATAATGGACGACCTATATCGCCTCCAAGAAGATATGGCACGTAGGCCCGCGGCAAGACCGACTGATGTTCCGCGGGCACTTGGAGCAGTATTGGAGGCACTTATGTATTCTTGATTTATTTTTCGAGTTTGTATTGCAGTTTCTTTTGGAGTCTGTTAGTCCACTTTGAGTCTTGTTTTGGTTTTTTTAAATGCTTGAGTCTGTAGGACGAAGTCATTGTAATAGAGGGGAATCAGAATGATTTTATTTAATGAAAACTTGAAAACCCAAAAATAGTCTTTCTTTTATTTCACATTTATTTCCTGAACTACGTAATGATCTGATTCATGCAACATCATGATACGTAGGCAATCCTCATAGGATTCGATCATAACCATAAAATGAAAAAGAAAAAAAGAGAGAAAACAAAAAGAAAAGAAATTGAGTGGAAAGAAAGAATGACAAAACAAGGAACAAAAGCGAGAGCAAAAAAAGGGACCGACAAGAAATGAGTGGGAAAATCAATAATGACTGAAAAGGACAGTAGTGAAAAAAAAAAGAGAAGAGAAAGTGCAAAGTGAAGAGAGTTGGTTAAGGCCAGGATAAAACATGAAAGCGTTCAAATACATATTAGAAACTTTTAATTGTTCAGGTGCATTGCACCCCAAATGTGCGGCTGCCTATCTGTTAAAATCTTAAACACTAACAAGTTTGCTGTTATCATTGAGCACATGAAGGTGGTTAGTTTGTTCGGCATTCTGGCAAGCCACCCACAAAATACTAGGTCTAAACACAAGGCGATCATGGCTGGCAAAGAATTGGACGCGAGCGTTATTTACTCGCCGAGAGAGGTGGAGGAATCTGATCCTAGTTTGAAAGAAGAGTTACATAAGCTGAAGCACCAAATGGTCGAAATGTACCAGGCATGGATGTAAGGGAATCCTCCACCATCATACCCCGCCAACCCTGCTTTTATCCCACCACTAGCTCAATCTCAAGAGCCCCTAATTGCTGATCTATCACCACAACACGTACAAAGCTTCACCCCTTACCACCACTATCACGACACCACTTCCCAAACTATCCCACCACATACCCTGCTCTTCCAGCTACCTCTGTCTTCATAGCACCTCCTCTAGCTACACTCCATCGATCTTCTAGTGAGCCGGCATTCCAAGCCCAAGATAACCAATACTGTGCGTAGAGCCTACTTTCAAAGCCCCATATCACTACTCCTACACTCCCCAATTCGAACTTCCAGTCGAAGCGGAGAAGCCACCCAAAAACACGGAGCAAGAGGAAATATTAGGAAGGTAAAGATCTTAGAGTTGTCGCTGAGAATTATACAAGGGTTAGGAGGCCAAGTGAGTGTGGCTTATAAGGATCTGCACTTGTTTAATGATGTCCAGCTACCTGTCGGATTCAAAATGCTCAAGTTTGACTTGTATGACGGGTATAGAGACCCTTCATGTGGCCCACTTGAGAGGATTTTGCGGTGAAATGACGGGAGCCGGTGGGAAAGATAAACTGTTGATAGCATATTTTAGCCAAAGTCTGAGTGATGCGCCATTGGAGTGGTACACCCGCCAGGACAATAACAGGTGGTACACGTAGAGATTATCCCAGATCGTTTGTCTTTGACTAAGATAGATGTCGACGTCCCCTTTTTCTCACGAAATTGGGTTTACGACATTTGGGAAGACAACTCTATTCCCGTTTGGGAATTGGGTTTTTGAAATTGAAGAATTGCCACCTAATGATTAAGTGCATTAGGACACTAAGGGTTTTGAATTTGAAAACCAGAGTTCGGGTAAGGGTTAGAAATTATCTCGAGGGAAAGGTGTTAGGCACCCCTCAAGATCCACTAGTGTGGTTCCCAGCCATGCTATGTTGTGACTTTACAAATAATCAATCAAGGCTCAAATAAGGATTTGCAATTAAATTGAAACTTGTGAAAGTAAGTAGAAAGAGAGTAGAGATTTGAAAGGTCTAAACAATTCTAAAGAGAGCAACCAAAGACAAACAACGAAAAAGGGATCCTAGGTTTATGATTAATATGGATCACTTCAATGCAATACCCAGCAATCACTCCTCAAAGAGGGGTCGCACGTGATATTAGTGCATCGGTCATCATTTCCATATTCTACCCTTCCCACCCCGTAAAGGTTATTTAAACATGTGGATTGGTCACGAATACTTATTGCGTGCTATTACCCGTCCCGTCCTATAAGTCCTAGAGGGTATTTAGGACCACTATTCCTACAAGGTAAGGACTAGGCTGAACCCTTAGGTTTAAAGGACAAAATGCTAGGCGACATACATTACAAGTAGGACTACACAACCATACAAAGGCAAATAAGAAGCTCACATGTCCTTCTCAAGTAAACATGTAATTAGCACGTCTCAAACACATTTAAGGTCTTAAAAGAACGCGAGTTTAAAGATAAATTTCAGCAGAAGGTTTAATCACAACTGAGTAATCCAAAGAGTGTTTGACTTGCAGAAATACAACTAAGAAAATAGTTGAGTAAGTAAAGGTGAGGGAACTGTTAAAACATCGTTTGGAAAAAGTAGAGATTTGAAAATACAATAGTTTAATTAGACAAGTATCAAAATAACATTATCCTGGGCAGAAAAGTAAACCAGTAATTTGAAAACTTAATAGAGCAAGAATCAGGAAATTAGTGAGAGCATATAAATACGAAACAATTTTTCAGATAAAGAGATTTTCAGTAAAAGAGTGGACTTTAGAGAGGCGGATAAAAACGGAGTTGGGAAAGTTAAAAGGCTGAGTAGTATGAAACTAGTAAAATAAGATCATTCAATTTATTATTGGGCCTAAATCTTATTGCCTGCTTGTCTTAAAAAAGGGTGAACATGCATATTAATTCCAGTTTTAAAGAGAAGACACAGTCAAACAAACTTTTATTGTTAAATTAAACAGCTGGTGAGGCGTTTAGCAGTTGCAACCCTAAACAACATGATGTCTAGTGCACATAAAGCTCCTAAAGCATGGTCTCTAAATGCAGTAGTAGTTTCATAACAGTTGTTCGTTAATTACTAATTGACTACAAAGTGAGTATAACAATCTGAAAGTAAAGAGCCTAAAGCAGGATATCTAGGTGTAAGATGCATGTCCTACGCATGGCTTCTATTTCACAAATTGGTAAGTAAAGCACTATAGACATGTTCTCTACCCATTAATTAAACTAAGCGTGCATAATCCTTCCCAATTTCACTATAGCCCCAAGCAGTTGTTTACAAGTTATTACAAACCATGATAGCTGAATTACATAATGGAAAATAAAATAAGAAGCCACTCTATAGGGAGCCTTCAACCAGGCCCAATCTTCCAACCTCACTTCTTTCGAGTTTCACAGCCTTGACCATGGTGTGGGTGCGACAAAGCTTCCTAAGGGCCCAATGGGGTCCTTGGCCAATACCAGCACCCAAACATTACAAAAATATTTGAACAAGTGCAGTGTGGAATTACCAGCCTTGTGCATCAAAGTTCAATGGGCACTCAAAGGTACCCAGGCAACGCTTACACGAAAGGGGGTAGTACCTAAACTCTAGGAGTAGTGAGAGTGTGATAGAATTTTCTTTAAAGAAATTGAGTTGAAAAGCATTTTAAAAAAAAGAATGATCCATGTAGAACCAGCTTTGAAAGAAAAAAAATGGGATAGTTTTGATAAAACTCAGAACCAAAATACCTCATATAGTTTCGGGCAGTAAACACAAACAGGGAAAAGGGAAGTGGGGTAAATAGTCCACATGTAATAACATAATTGCACCTAGATACCAAAGAAAAGCACTTCAAAACTTAGACACTCAACACCAGGTTTCAACCAAAAGGTCTCATGATCACATGTTGAGAATGTACTGGGGCTAGGGGGTAGGAGAGAACATGCATTAAGCAAACCAGTAGGCATGCCGGATTAATAGAAGGATAATCACACAGGGGCATTCTAGTTGCAATAAGGACAACAGAACCATAAGTAAAAGCATAGAAGAAACAAGATAAGGTGCAACATGTATAAAAGCATATTGTTTTGGATACTACAAATCAAATAGAGGGCATACCAGTCAAGGATGAGATAGTGTAGAGCAGTAGTGTGCAGGGAAGTGAGCAGTAGTATGCAGAACAAACAATCAACAATGTATAGAGCACTATAACAATGGAGTAACCCCCAAAGATCAATCAGTCTTGGCATTCAGCCGACTGAGTAATCAGTAATCAACAAGAAAGTAGGAGAGGATGTGTGGAAAATAAGAGAGAACAATGGGTATGCTTATGTGTGTAAGAGAGAGTTTAGAGTAATGAACTTTCTTGTTCGTGTGTGTGATGTGCAATGTATCTGTGTGTAATGCAAAAGAGAATGGGGGTACTTATAGTTTTGAAAACAAGTGGAAAATAAGGTAACATGTATAGACTGATCACAATTATGGAAATAATAACAATTAGAATCAATTAAATCCTCGGACTCCCTTCAATTAAGGAGTCCTAGTTCAAACGGGTATAAATTGTATCAAATAAGGAAAATTATTATTGCAAGACTGGTATTTCCGTAATAGGAGTAGTAAAAGTATACAGAATATTTCAAGTAAGGAAAGTATAAGGACAACATATTGTGCACACAAATTAGTTCAAAGAATCACTGATGAAATTTAAAATCATAAGGAATGAGTACTAAGTAAGGAGAGCATTTCATAAATAAGGAAGTGATTCAAAAATCAGTGTAAAACTTCTATGGAAAACATATACAAGTCAGGGATTCGAAGAGATGCACAAAGTTAGCAGGATATTTGGTTACCTATAAAACATAATAGGCATGAAAATCAAAGAACCCTAAGCAGGAAATCACAGAATCAATAGAGGGCTGGAACCCTAATAGCAAAATTAAAGCATGGAACTCGGAGAGTAACCAGAAGATCACACCAACAAGCACATAACACAAACACATAATACTCAAAAAATATTAAAAGATATAGTGATTTCGAAAGGGTTCAGGAAACCCTAATTTTAAAAGAAAAACAAAACGTTGAAAACTTGAACAATCGAAAAGATCTAGTAGAGAGTAGTGTAAAACACAAAAGAATAAGTTAAAAAATCGTTTAAAAGACAAGGTTTTTAAGAAAATTAGGGTTTCGTAAGAAACCAGTGAGAGGTAAGGAACCTGGCTATGAAATTCGTTAATAATGATGTTCGTAGCACCATCGAACCATAAACCATTGGAGAAAGGTCGGAGACAAACCAGGCAGAGCTTTCGATGACCATCTTGTATGGTGGAGGCTTCTGGAGTCTCAAAACTGGAGGGAATCAACAAGACAAGGTTTCATGGAGGTTGGTGGTCGAGAGAAGTGAGGCTGGAGGTGGCCGGAGAGGCGGTGGATTCATCGGAGACGAAGGAGAGAACCAGAAGGTTCTANTGTTAGATTTAATTTTGGAAATAAAACCTGGGCCGTTGATCTCACTTGATCAACGGCTCAGATTATATCAAGGCTGGACCATGTCGATTAATTGAAATATGGGTCGGTCCAATTGGGGTTAGGACTGGGTAAATTGAGGGCTAAAATTGAAATCTGAATGGGCTATAATTGCAATAAAATGAGGCTAAATGTTAAATAGCCAGTTTTCCCCTTTTTATTTTGTATAAAATAGTTAAAATAATTTTTAAAATAAATTAAAAGCATTGAAATAATTAATAATATATAAGTATTAATTTAAAAATAGTGGAAATAATTTAATAATTATAAAATGCTGTTAATTGTAAAATAGGCTATAATTGCAATTACATGCAATTTAACTTTTAAATACCAAATAAATTTGTAAAAAATATGCAAAAAATCAACTTAATTATATTTTGGTGTAAATATGATAATAATATAAGTTATTCACCAAAAATAATAATTTTGGGAATAATTATTGAATTTTGTAGCATTAAAATAGGCAAACAAATTGATTTTAAAATCTTTAAAAATAAGAAAAAATACCAAAACTCTTGGGAATGCCTATATATGCATGTACATACTATTTTGAGAATATTTTGAGTATATATAAAATACATAGGGAAAAATTGGGTATCAACAGCTGCCCCTCTTTACCTGGGAAGGATGAAAGAGTTGTCGGGTAAAGATATAATGACCAATTTTGACCGAGAGAAACGACTTTGCAAAGGTTTCGACCGAGCTCTGGTTTCTGAGCTACCTACATATCCCTGGTTTTACAGGAATCAGGTCATATGTAGTTCAGGTTACATCGACGGAGTATGCCGTTGGAGGTTTTGAAGAGACGGACACAACATTTAGGTTGGAAAGGGTGGTCAGGGACTGATGGGCTGCGAGAACCGGAGTGGGATTGCTCCTGCTGTGATGGCCGTTGCTAGCCGGTGTACCTGCAAATAAGCAATACGAGCATATATCGTGCATAAATTTAAACGTGATGCAGGTTCCCATTGGACTATGAATGATGTCTTCGGATGGATAGGATGACGTCCTCGGACCATGACGTCCCGGCCCATGAAGCATATAATAAAGGATTCGCAGGCTATGAAATGATGTTCTCGGGCTATGAAAATGATGCCTCCGAACCATGATGCCTTTGAATGATGATGTGCAAAAGATAAAAGCAGGGTCCTCAGGCCCTGGCATGGTGTTCTCGGGCTATGGAAATGATGCCTCCGAACAGTGACGCCCTTGGACAGTTTGGCGGTATTTCAGCCTGTGAGATGCAGGATTTGGCGGTATTTCAGCCGGTGAAGTGCAAGATTTGGCGGTATTTCAGCCGATGTGAAGGATAAATCTAAATAGCGATTTTCAGCCGACAAAAATTTAAATAAAGCTGGCGATGTTTCAGCCGATGTAGAAAATGTAAATGGCGATATTTCAGCCGACAGAAGGATAAATTTGAATGGCGATATTTCAGCCGACAGAAATTTAAATAAAGCTGGCGATGTTTCAGCTGATGTAGAAAATGTAAATGGCGATATTTCAGCCGACAGAAAGCATATGTATAGATGGTGATGGGGGTTTAAATATGAACTGGCGATCTTTCAGCCGATACCGAGAATTAAATAAAATTGGCTATATTTTAGCCGACAAAGAAGGATAAAAATAAATGGCGGTATTTCAGTCGACATGAATTTAATAAAACTTGCAATTCTTCAGCCGATACGAGGGATTTAGACAAAATTTGTGATGTTTTAGCCGTGCAAGATTTAAATAAAGCTGGTGGTATTTCAGCCGGTTTAAATGATAGGTGGCGATATTTCAGCCATGCAGGATGGAGACAGTGCTTAGTCTCGGAAGGCAGAAAGGTGGCCTTATGCAATGCAAGGAAATGCAGGATGGAGATAATGCTTAGTCTCGGAAGGCAGAAAGGTAGCCTTATGCAATGCAAGGAAATGCAGGATGAAGACAGTGCTTAGTCTCGGAAGGCAGAAAGGTAGCCTTATGCAATGCAAGGAAATGCAGGATGGAGACAGTGCTTAGTCTCGGAAGGCAGAAAGGTAGCCTTATGTAATTAAAGGAAATGCAGGATGGAGACAGTGCTTAGTATCGGAAGGCAGAAAAGTAGCCTTATGCAATGCAAGGAAATGTAGGATGGAGACAGTTCTTAGTCTCGGAAGGCAGAAAGGTAGCCTTATCCAATGCAATGACATGTAGGATGGAGACAATGCTTAGTCTCGGAAGGCAGAAAAGTAGCCTTATGCAATGCAAGGAATAAAGGCGAAGAGTAATGAAATCTCTCAGTTGAGAGGTGATAGCTGACAGTTAGTTGTCCTTGCGGTTGCTGGGGATGTCATGTGCGGATAGCATTTGCAAGTGAGCGATGATTCTGAGAGTTGTATTCCTGCAAAATATGTAACCGAATCTGATGGTTCTATGTTTTGGTGTACCTGCATTCAAAGAAAGATTGTGAGTTTTGTCAAGGGGGAAGTTTAGTTCGTCTTCCCGTGGACTTCGCTCGTCCTGCTCGGCTCTTGTTTTCATTGGGGTAGCATTGCTAAACAAGCAATTTTGCAAGTAGCCACGCATGATTAAGTAAAAAAATATAATGTAAATACATAATTTAAAATTATTTTCTTTTAGATGAACCAACGATTGCGATGCGATTCAAGACACTGCAACCTATTTTGCTCTGGAATTTTGAGGGTCCTCCTCGAAATTCTGCCCCAGTTTACTGGATTGATGCCTCTGACGGCTGTGTGTTGGTAGATGGCTGAGGATCAACTTCGGAATTTTGAGGGCCCGCCTCAAAATTCTGCCCCAGTTTCCAATGGGGGGGGATGAAAATTTTATTGAATTGTGACCGAACCCATAGGGCTGCCTACGTATCCCCTCTTAAACGGGAATCAGGTTAGGCATAGTTCAAATTACATCATAAAGGGACCATAATGGTTACACATTGTATTGTTTCACTGCATCTGAATTGATCGGCTTTGGCCAAACTTCTTCGTCCATTTCTGCAATATGAGGGCTCCTCCGGTTAGAACCCGGTGAACCATGTACGGACCTTGCCAGTTAGGAGAGAACTTTCCTTTGGCTTCGTCTTGGTGTGGAAAAATCTTCTTCAGTACTAACTGCCCTGGCGTGAACTGTCTTGGCCTGACTCTCTTGTTGAAGGCTCTGGTCATTCTATTCTGATAAAGCTGACCATGGCAAACTGCATTCAGTCTTTTCTCGTCTATAAGGGCTAATTGCTCATAGCGACTCTTTACCCGTTCTGCATCTTCAAATTCTGCTTTCTGCATAATTCTTAGGGATGGAATCTCTACTTCGATTGGGATGACTGCCTCGGTACCGTAAACCAACATATAAGAAGTCTCCCCAGTTGAAGTGCGGACGGTGGTACGGTATCCCAATAGAGCAAACGATAGCTTCTCATGCCATTGCTTGTGTTTTTCTATCATTTTCCTTAGTATCTTTTTGATGTTCTTGTTGGCTCCTTCTACAGCTCCATTCATCTGAGGTATGTAGGCTGTAGAATTCTTGTGCTTGATCCTGAAGGTTTCACTCATTGCTTTCATTAGGTCGCTGTTGAGATTGGAACCATTATCAGTGATGATTGACTCTGGGACAACGAATCGACAAATGATACGATCGCGGACAAAGTCTGCCACGACCTTCTTGGTCACTGCCTTATACGATGCTGCTTCAACCCACTTGGTGAAGTAATCAATTGCCACTAGAATGAACCTGTGCCCGTTTGATGTGGCAGGCTCGATAGGTCCGATGACATCCATTCCCCAAGCGGCGAACGGCCATGGTGAGCTTGTTGCATTGAGCTCATTAGAAGGAACCTTTATCATGTCTGCATGGATTTGGCAATGATGACATTTTCGAACATACTGGATGCAGTCCGTCTCCATAGTCATCTAGAAATAACCAGCTCGGAGTATTTTCTTGGCTAAGACGGAACCATTCATATGCGGACTACAGGTCCGTGCATGAACTTCTTCCAATAACCTGGATGCTTCCTTTTCTTCGACATATTTTAGTAGTCCCAAATCGGGAGTCCTCCTGTATAGGATTCCTCCGTTGTGAAAGAAGTGATTGGATAATATCCGCAGTGTGCGCTTTTGAGTAGTGTTTGCAAGTTCAGGATATTCTCCTGTTGACAGATACTTCTTAATGTCATAAAACCATGGTTTTCCATCCGCTTCTTCCTCAATGTGAGCACAGTAGGCGGGTTGATCCTAGATTTTTACTGGGATGGGATAAATGAAGTTCTTGTCTGGATGCTGAATCATGGATTATAGAGTGGCCAATGCATCAGCGAACTCATTCTGGACTCTAAGGACATGCCGAAATTCTGTCTTTGTTAACCTCTTCCTCAACTCTTGTACATGATACAAGTATGGGAGTATTTTGGAGTTCTCGGTTGCCCACTCTTCTCGAACCTGATGTATGAGCAAGTCGAAATCCCCGATCACTAGTAACTCCTGAACGTTCATATCAATGCCAGCTTGAGCCCTAAGATGTAGGCTTCGTACTCGGCCATGTTGTTGGTGCACAGGAACTTGAGTTTGGTGGACACCGGATAATGCTGACCTATTTCTAATACTAGTACTGCTCCTATGCCAACGCCTTTAAAGTTTGCTGCTCTGTCGAAAAACATTCTCCAGCCATCATAGGATTCTGCGATGTCTTCTCCTATGAAAGAAACCTCCTCATCGGGAAAATATGTCTTTAGAGGCTCGTATTCTCCGCCCACGGGGTTTTCGGCAAGATGATCAGCTAGTGCCTGTCCTTTGATTGCTTTTTGAGTCACGTAGACGATATCAAACTCACTCAGCAGGATTTGCCATTTGGCTAGCTTGCCCATGGGCATGGGCTTCTGAAAGATGTACTTCAGTGGATCCATCCTTGATATGAGATAAGTAGTATAGGCACAGAAGTAATGCCTCAACTTCTGAGCTACCCAAGTCAGAGCACAACATGTGCGTTCTAGCAGGTAATACCGGGCTTTGTACAGGGTGAACTTCTTGCTGAGATAGTAGATGGCTTGCTCCTTTCTCCCCATTTCATCATGCTGTCCCAAAACACAACCAAATGCCCCATCTAGTACTACAAGGTAGAGCAATAGAGGTCTACCCGGCTCGGGCAGAACCAGTATTGGCGGCGTTGATAGGTATTCCTTGATTCTGCCAAAGGCTTTTTTGACAATCATCAGTCCATTCAGTGGCGGCGTCCTTCTTCAACATCTTAAAAATTGGTTCAAAAATAACAGTGGACTGGGCTATGAAACTGCTGATGTAGTTGAGTCTCCCCAAGAAACTTATAACCTCTTTCTTGTTCTTTGGAGGTGGTAATTATTGAATGGCTTTGACCTTTGATGGATCAGGTTCTATTCCCCGTCGACTTACGAAGAACCCAAGCAGTTTTCCGGCTGGAACCCCAAATGCACACTTGGTGGGATTCAGTTTCAGGTTATACCTTCTCAATCTATTGAAGAACTTCTTCAAGTCTTCTATGTGGTTAGTGGATTTCTTGGATTTGATGATGACATCATCTACATACACCTCGATCTCTTTGTGTATAATGTCATGGAAAATAGTAGTCATGGCCCTCATATAGGTGGCCCCAACATTCTTTAATCCAAACAGCATCATCTTGTAACAATACATCCCCTACGGCGAATGAAAGCTGTTTTCTCCGCGTCTTCTTCGTCCATCCATATCTGATGGTACCAGCAAAACAATCAATAAATGACTACAACTCATGCTTGGCGTAGTTGTCAATCAGTATGTGTGTGTTTGGAAGTGGGAAGTCATCTTTCGGACTAGCCCGGTTGAGGTCTCGGTAGTCGGCACAGATTCTGACCTTCCCGTCCTTCTTTGGTATTGGCACAATGTTGGCTAACCATGTCGGGTATTCCACTACCCTAAGGACATTGGCTTTGACTTGCTTGGTGACTTCTTCCTTGATTTTCAAACTCATGTCTGGCTTGAACTTTCTGAACTTCTGCTTTACCGACGGACACGTCGGGTCTGTTGGCAGTTTGTGAGATACAATAGATGTACTGTGACTGGTTATATCATCATACGACCAGGAAAATATGTCCTCATATTCTTTTAAGAACTCTGTGTACTCTTCCTTTTCTGACGGTGACAGGTGAACACTGATGCGCGTTTCGTTGACATTCTTTGTATCCCCCAGGTTGACGATCTCGGTTTCGTCCAGGTTAGACTTAGGTCTATTCTCAAAGTCCTCAACCTCTTTAACGACCTATTCTGGTATCTCATCCTCTTCTGAGTCTATATCCGTTTGTTGCGTTACCTCGTCGCATGTCACATTCGTTGGTTTATCAAGATAATTAATAGTAGTGTTGTGTAAAGTAAAGTAAATGGCAGAGAAAAGAAATAATAAGAGCGAGATTTATATAAAAAACTAAAATCCTTTGATAAATGCCAAAAATTATTTTGAACATCGGAGCTCTTTTCAAAATTTAAGGAAATCAACTAGCAAAAAAGTAAAAGATAATGCATAGTGCTTTGTTCAGCCTTGATACCCCGAAGCCTTCCGAGCCTTGGTGGTTTTGACGGACCAGTTGTTGAGACACGCTCTTTGGTTCACTGCTTGTATGGAAGGGCCTTCCTCCCCTTCCTCCTCGAGAATGATGTGACAGTCCATATTGTCATCTTCCAAGAATAGGTTCTTCATTGCTGTCAATGTTTCATCTTCCTCTGACCCATATATGGTGTCTGCTGGCTGGAAAGTCTGTTCCAGGCGGGGTATTGGTGCTCCAGCGGATAGTAAGGGCTGCGCCATGGTGGCGACCAGTTTTGGAATTCTTCCCAAGTATAACCATATCCTAACCCGAAAGTGCTGCCATGCTTCTTCTGTTTGATAGGCTTGGTAATTCCCTGGAGGTTTTTGCCGAGCCCTTTGCTAGGTTCATACCTGCTCCAATTTAGTATACTTTCTATCTTGTTATCCCACCACTTATCTTTGTCCACAGTGTTGACTCGCTTCATGTGATGGTAGGTTTCTCCACCTAACTTCCTTCTTTCTCCAATCGCTGGGATGGTCTGGCGACTGTATATGGGGTTACTACTGTCGCCATGAATGATCACCTCTTGGTGATTCCATTCGAACTTCACTGCCTGGTGCAGGGTTGATGCTACAGCTCCAGCGACGTGGATCCAAGGTCGTCCCAGTAGTAATTTGTAAGATGCTGGGATGTCTATCACTTGAAAATCGACGTCGAACCAAGTTGGTCCCATTTGCAGACATAAACTGATCTCCCCAATAGTGGACCTTTGGGAGCCATCAAAAGTTTGACGTTGATAGCCCCATCCTTAATTTCATGCAGACTTTTTCCCAATGTTCTGAGGGTCACCGGTGGAGAAATGTTGAGGCTGGACCCTCCATCAATCAAAGTCCTGGTGATGAAATAGTCTTCACACTGCACAGTGATGTGCAACGCTTTGTTGTGGCTTAAACCTTCAGGGGGCAACTCATCCTCAAGGAAAGTGATTTTATGACTCCCCAATATCTGCCCCACCATGTTTGCCATCTCTCCTCCAGTTATGTTATTGGGTAAGCCTCGTTTAGTATCTTCATCAGGGCATTCTTGTGTGTCTCGGATCTTTGCAGCAGAGCTAAGATGGAGATCTGCGCTGGTGTTTTATTTAGTTGATCAACAACTAAGTATTCTTTTGCGTGTATCTTCCGCCAGAGATCATTGGCCCCAGTATCAATAGGCTGCCCAGAGGCCTGCTTACTTGATTCAACTAAGTGCTCTGGAGTGTAAATTCTGCCGGTCCTGGTCATACCTTGCGCTGCAATTGCTTCTCCAGACCTAGTTTTTCCCTTATTTCTTGCCTCGGCGGTGTAATCCCAAGGAATGGCCTGTGTATGGAATAGTGTTGCGGTTGACATTGCCATAGGAATGGGCACTCTTGTTTTGGGTGGCAGCACAACAATTTCAAATGGTACAGGTGCCTTTGGAGACCCAAACTCTATTTCAATTGGCTCTGCGGTCTTTACAGATGACGGTGTTCCAAGCTCGAGAGGTATGGACATATTTACTTCAGCATCCCCAGAGGGCTGGATCTGGACTACAATTGGATTTAGTGTGACTGTTGGTTTCTTGCGCTCGTCACCTTCGGCAATTAATCCAATTGACCCTTTGGGGTCCCAATCATCTTCCACTTCAATCATATGCACACCCCCACCCTTATGATCAGGCAAGGGATTGTTGCAAACATTAGGAGCAGGCTCCTTTGCCACGATGATTTTGTTGTCAATTAGAGCCTGGATTTTATCTTTCAGAGATCGACACTCGTCAATAGTATGCCCTTTCATGCCACAATGGTATGCACGGGTTTTATTTGGATTGACCCATTGGGAAGGATTTTCTGTAGTTATGGTAGGGATTGGGGTGATGTAACCAACTGGTTTGAGTCTTTCATATAGTTGGTCAATTGGCTCGGCGATGGCGGTGTATTACTTGGGAGGTCAACGGTCGAAGTTAGGGCATGGCCTGGGGAATTTTTGGCGGGCGGGAGGTGATTGATAGTTGGAATTATAGACTTGGTAGACGGGTGCGAGTTGGGAATATCTTGGTGAGGTAGGTTGATATGTAGGGGATGGAGATGATTGGTAAACAGGTGATGGAATTTGGTAAGAGGGCGGAGGTGCTTGGTAATTGGGGATAGGTTGATATGTGAGAGGAGGTATCGAGCAAGCTTGGTATTTTACTGGGGATTTCGTTCTCTCTGCAACCATCACGACACTTACATCCATTTTCTTGGACGTGCCACCAGATTGTAGGGCTTTGTTGGTAGCCTGCAGTGCCTCAAAATTAGTAACCATACCGCTTTTAATGCCTTCCTCAATCCTTTCTCCTAGCTTGATGATGTCAGAGAATTTCTGGCCCTCTATCAGCATCAACCTCTCATAATACTGCGGATCTTGAGCTCGGACAAAAAATCGGTTCATCTGTTCTTCCTCTAAGGCCGGTCTGACCTTAGTAGCCTCGGATCTCCATCGAGTAGCATACTCGCGGAATGTCTCCGTGGGTTTCTTTTTCAGACTCTGGATGTAAAAGATATTGGTGCATTGTCTGTATTGAACCTGGACCTGTCCATGAAATCGGATGCCATTCCAATCCAGCTCGTCCACTTCTTGGGATCTTGGCTAATGTACCAAGATAGCGCATCGCCTTTCAAACTTCTTATGAAGAGTTTCATGCGAATCTTCTCATTTCATCCTACGCCGACCATCTTATCACAGTATGTCCTCAGATGGACTCTGGGATCCCCCGAGCCGTCAAACATTTCAAACTTGGGAGGTTTGTACCCCTCGGGAAGTTTGACGTCTGGCTGAATGCAAAGATCCTCATAATTCAGCCCTTCAATGCCTTTGTTTCCTTCAACGCCCTGGACTCGGCTAGTCAATTTCTTGAGCTCAGCAGCCAGATTCTTGATGATAGAATCTTTATCATCAAACTTCGGTGTGTTTGTAATGGGCTGAGTGTATTGTGGTAGGGTTTCCACATAGATGGGAGTGTGGTGGGGATGATCATTTGATGGTTCAGGGATGAGGAGTGGAGTGTTGTTGTGACATATGTTGCAATTTTGATGAGTAGCGGGTTGTTTCTACGGCTTTAGGATGTTCTGTGGAGGTATGGGGTGTTGAACACTGGGAAAGTTGACGTCTGGAGTAGTGAGGGAGAATGACATACTTGCCAAGTTCCGAACTTGGTCTAGTTCTTCTTGAAATTTCAGTAACTTTTGTTCGAGCTGAACGACACTTTCTTTGGATACCTGAATACCCTGAGGAACCTCTACCCTTTCAACCGAATTCTCTTTTCTGGCGTTGTTCAAATCTTCCATTTTTGCTTTGCCCCTGTTTTTAATAGGACTTGGAGGAGGAGGGCCCTTAGATCTTGTGGAGTAGGATGACGATGCCAGAATGCACGAACTAACCTTTTAGGGAGGGGAATAAAAATATAAGTAAAAACAACAAAAAGGTAACAAGTTAGTATGGATTCTAAGAAAAATATTGCAATATTTAAACACATAGTATAAGAATATAATCATGTCGTAAATTGGGTGCCTCGTTGTGCCCGAGGTAGGCCTAGCGACAAATTAATTTGGAGAACTTATAATGCTAAATGCCTCATTTTATTGATAAAATAAGACGAATCCCAAAACATCACTAAAATTGCATAAAGTAAAATATTACTAATGGATATTGGCCTTATTACATTTAAAGCAAAAGAAAAGACTCCTAACTACTTGGTCCCAGAAGGACCTTCCCCAAACTCGGCATCTTTAGCTCCATCGAACAGCTTCACCAGCTCATGCATCCCCAGCAGTAGATAGGCCCTAGCCAAATGTCCTCCTTTATTTCATTTAGCGTTTTGGCAATTCTCGATCCTTCGGATCAGGCTGGATTTCCAAAAGAGAAGGCAGATTCCCCAAATATTTGCGGACGAGAGTCTGGTCACTAGAGTGAAGGTCTTCCCACCAATTTAGCAACCTTGGGTGAATGTTGGTTACCATGCTGAATCTGGGGATTCCGTGCCTCATTTTCTGTTAAACAAAGCGTTAATCCCTTACCCCATCAGACTCGACTATTTAAATCAATAATTAGCATAACGGCATTCAGTTCTCCAAATAAATGCACAAAATATGGTGTTGTCCGTTTGGTTTCCATGGAAACCCAGTGGACTTTGGACAAGGCTATCTTAAAGAGTCATTATGTGGACAACATAACTGACTCGACTAGGTTTGACAGTGATGCATGTACAGTTAAATAGAATAAGGCTTCTATGGGGTGCTAGACCGGTACCCTTTAGCGGACAACTCAAGAGGGAAAGGCACGAAACTGGTGATTGCACCGCTGATCGACTGATTTTACCGCAAATACGCCTTTGCCAAATTTATGAGGTAATAATATCGGAAGAGCGCAACAACTCATCAAGCGTTGCTATGGTATTTGTTTGGCACGAGTGGAATATGATGTTGAAGATGCAATTGCAAGAATGAAACAAATTGTCACATATTTTCACGTTCATAATGCAAACAATAATTGCTAAAAAAATTACAACGGTATTGAAGGGAAGTAGTAAAAGAAAAAAAAGGCAAGTCAGTTTCGAATAAAGACATTAAATAAAGCAATAAAGAAGCAATAGAGTCACAAATAACATGAATTGGTAAAAGCCTTAAAGAAATTCCCCAGCAGAGTCGCCATGCTGTCAACGCCCCCTTTTTTCTCATGAAATCGGGTTTATGACATTTGGGAAGACAACTCTATTCTCGTTTGGTAATTGAGTTTTTGGAATTGAATAGTCGCCACCTAATGATTAAGTGCATTAGGACACAAAGGGTTTTGAATTTGAAAACCAGAGTTCGGGTAAGGGCTATAAATTATCTCGAGGGGAAAGTATTAGGCACCCCTCAAAATCCACTAGTGTGGTTCCCGACCATGCTATGTTGTGACTTTACACATAATCAATCAAGGCTCAAATAAGGATTTGCAATTAAATTGAAACTTGTGAAAGTAAGTAGAAAGAGAGCAGAAATTTGAAAGGTCTAAACAATTCTAAAGAGAGCAAACAAAGACAAACAAAGGAAAAGGGATCCTAGGTTTATGATTAATATGGATCACTTCTTCAATGCAATACCCAGCAATCACTCCTCAAAGAGGGGTTGCACGTGATATTAGCGCATCGGTCATCATTTCCATATTCTACCCTTCCCACCCCGTAAAGTTTATTTAAACGTATGGATTGGTCATGAATGCTTATTGCGTGCTATTACCTGTCCTGTCCTATAAGTCCTAGAGGGTATTTAGGACCACTATTCCTACAAGGTAAGGACTAGGCTGAACCCTTATATTTAAAGGACAAAATGCTAGGCGACATACATAACAAGTAGGACTACACATAAAAGAACCATACAAAGGCAGATAAGAGGCTCACATGTCCCTCACAAGTAAACATGTAATTAGCACGTCTCAAACACATTTAAGGTCTTAAAAGAATGCGAGTTTAAATATAAGTTTCAACAGAAGGTTTAACCACGACTGAGTGATCCAAAGAGTGTTTGACTTGCAGAAATACAACTAAGAAAACGGTTAAGTAAGTACAGGTGAGGGAACTATTAAAACATCGTTTGGAAAAAGTAGAGATTTGAAAATACAATAGTTTAATTAGACAAGTATCAAAATAACATGATCCTGGGAAGAAAGGTAAACCAGTAATTTGAAAACTTAATAGAGCAAGAATCAGGAAATTAGTGAGAGTATATAAATACGAAACAGTTTTTCAGATAAAGAGATTTTCAGTAAAAGAGTGGACTTCAGAGAGGCGGATAAAAATGGAGTTGGGAAAGTTAAAAGTCTGAGTAGTATGAAACTAGTAAAACAAGATCAATCAGTTTATTATTCGGCATAAAGCTTGCCTAGGCGTCGTGCGTATTGACTACTTGTCTTAAAAAATGGTGAACATGCATATTAATACCATTTTTAAAGAGAAGACGCAGTCAAACAAACTTGTGTTGTTAAATTAAACATCTGGTGAGGCGTTCAGCAATTGCAACCCTAAATAACATGATGTCTAATGCACATAAAGCTCCTAAAGCATGGTCTCTAAATGCATTAGTAGTTTCATAATAGTTGTTCATTAATTACTAACTGACTACAAAGTGAGTATAACAATCTGAAAGTAAAGAGCCTAAAATAGGATATCTAGGTGTAAGATGCATGTCCTATGCATGACTTATATTGCTCAAATTGGTAAGTAAAGCCCTATAGACATGTTCTCTACCCATTAATTAAACTAAGCATGCATAATCCCTCCCAATTTCACTATTGCCACAAGCAGTTGTTTACAAGTTATTACAAACCATGATAGCTGAATTACATAATGAAAAATAAAATAAGAAGCCACTCTATAGGGAGCCTTCAATCAGGCCCAATCTTCCAACCTCACCTCTTTCGAGTTTCACAGCCTCGACCATGGTTTGGGTGCGGCAAAGCTCCCTAAGGGCCCAATGGGGTCCTTGGCCAATACCAGTGCCCAAACATTACAAAAATTTTTGAACAAGTGCAGTGTGGAATTACCAGCCTTGTGCATCAAAGTTCAATGGGCACTCAAAGGTACCCAAGGCAGTGCTTACACGAAAGGGGGTAGAATCTAAACTCTAGGAGTAGTGAGAGTGTGATAGAATTTTCTTTAAAGAAATTGAGTTGAAAAGCAGTTTTAAAAAAAGAATGATCCATGTAGAACCAGCATTGAAAGAAAAACAATGGGACGGTTTTGATAAAACTCGGAACCAAAATATCTCATATAGTTCCGGGCAGTAAACACAAACAGGGAAAAGGAAAGTGGGGTAAATAGTTCACATGTAATAACATAATTGCACCTAGATACCAAAGGAAAGCACTTCAAAACTTAGACAGTCAACACCAGGTTTCAACCAAAAGGGCTCATGATCACATGCTGAGAATGTACTGGGGCTAGGGGTAGGAGAGAACATGCATTAAGCAAACCAGTAGGCATGCCGGGTTAATAGAAGGATAATCACACAGGGGCATGCTAGTTGCAATAAGAACAGCAAAACCATAAGTAAAAGCATAGAATAAACAAGACAAGGTGCAACATGTATAAAAGCATATTGTTTTGGATACTACAAATCAAATAGAGGGCATACCAGTCAAGGATGAGATAATGTAGAGATGTAGTGTGCAGGGAAGTGAGCAGTAATATGCAGACCAAATAATAAAAAATGTATAGAGCAGTATAACAATGGAGCAGCCCCCAAAGATTAATCAGTCTTGGCTTTCAGCTGACTGAGTAATCAGTAATCAACAAGAAAGTGGGAGAGGATGTGTGGAAAACAAGAGAGAACACTGAGTATGCTTATGTGTGTAAGAGAGAGTTTAGAGCAATGAACTTTCTTGTTCGTGTGTGTGATGTGCAATGTATCTGTGTGTAATGCAAAAGAGAATGCGGGTACTTATAGTTTTGAAAACAAGTGGAAAATAAGGTAACATGTATAGACTGATTACAGTTATAGAAATAATACCAATTAGAATCAATTAAATCCTCGGACTCCCTTCTATTAAGGAGTCCTAGTTCAAACGGGTATAAATTGTATCAAATAAGGAAAATTATTATTGCAAGACTGGTATTTCCATAATAGGATAGTAAAAATATAAAGAATATTTCAAGTAAGGAAAGTATAAGGATAGCATATTGTGCACACAAATTAGTTCAAAGAATCACGGATGAAATTGAAGATCACAAGGATCTGTACTAAGTAAGGAGAGCATTTCACAAATAAGGAAGTGATTCAAAAATCAGTGTAAAACTTCTAAGGAAAACATATACAAGTCAAGGATTCTAAGAGATGCACAAAGTTAGCAGGATATTTGGTAAACGATGAACAATTAGACCTATAAAACACAATAGGCATGAAAATCATAGAACCCTAAGCAGGAAATTACATAATCAATAGAGGGCTGAAACCCTAAACACAAAATTAAAGCATGGAACTCGGAGAGTAACCAGAAGATCACACCAACAAGCACATAACACAAACATAAACACATAATACTAAAAAAAATCAGAAGATATAGTGATTTCAAAAGGGTTCAGGAAACCCTAATTTTAAAAGAAAAACAAAACGTTGAAAACTTGAACAATCGAAAAGATCTAGTAGAGAGTAGTGTAAAACACAAAAGAATAAGTTAAAAAATCATTTAAAAGACAAGGTTTTTAAGAAAATTAGGGTTTCGTAATAAACTAGTAAAAGGTAAGGAACCTGGCTGTGAAACTCGTTAATAATGATGCTCGCAGAACCATCGAACCATAAACCATCGGAGAAAGTTCGAAGACAAACCAGGCAGAGCTTCCGATGACCATCTTGTATGGTCGAGGCTTCTGGAGTCTCGAAAATGGAGGGAATCAACAAGACAAGGTTTTACGGCGGCTGGTGGTCGAGAGAAGTGAGGTTGGAGGTGGCCGGAGAGGCGGT
>MU740375.1:34462-68702 GCA_026770625.1 Nicotiana glauca
GGGGGGTTTGTTAGATTTAATTTTGGAAATAAAACCTGGGCCGTTGATCTCACTTGATCAACGACTCAGATTAAATCAAGGCTGGATCGGGTCGATTAATTAAAATATGGGTCGGTCCAATTGGGGTTAGGACTGGGTAAATTGAGGGCTAGAATTGAATCCGAATGGGCTATAATTGCAATGAAATGAGGCTAAATGTTAAATAGCCAGTTTTTCCCTATTTATTTTGTATAAACTAGTTAAAATGATTTTTAAAAGAAATTAAAAGCACTAAACTAATTAATAATGTATAAGTATTAATTTAAAAATACTGGAAATAATTTGATAATTATGAAATGCTGTTAATTGTAAAATAGGCTATAATTACATTTACATGCAATTTAGCTTTTAAATACCAAATAAATTGGTAAAAAATGTGGAAAAAATAAACTTAATTATATTTTAGTATAAATATGAGAATAAAATAAGTTATTCACCAAAAATAATAATTTTGGGAATAATTATTGAATTTTGTAGCATTAAAATAGGCAAACAAATTGATTTTAAAATCTTTAAAAATAAGAAAAATACCAAAACTCTTTTGAATGCCTATATATGCATGTACGTACTATTTGAGAATATTTTGAGTATATATAAAATACATAGGCAAAACTTAGGTATCAACAATAGAGAAAAAGCCAAGTGAGAGTTTTGGGGAGTATGGTTTCTGATGCAGAGAACAGGCGGCACGAGTCAATCCTCCAATGGAGGAGGATAAAATGGTAGAATACTTTCTTCAGGACTTGGAGCCTACATACTTTGGTCAACTGATCTCAGCCAAGGTAAGTCTTTTAATGAAATGGTGAAGATGAGAGGAATGGTAGAGGAAGGACTCAAATCGAGCAAGATCATTAGTTACTCTGCCATCAAAGAAACTACACAAGAAATCCATAATGGCACCGGGGGCATGTTAGGGAAAAAAATAAAGAAGATGTTGCTATGGTTATCTCAGGATTGTGGCATGGCCCAAGGGGCTCACCTCATCATTACAACCAGCCTGGAACCTAGCCTCAAACCTACACTCAAACTCCATATAATCCACCCTACACTATTTCCCACCACCAGAATCTCAGTATTTAGTCAGGCCACCTCAATACCATGTCCACCACGCACAGTCATATGCTCAACCTCTCCTTACCCGCAATGGCGTGCCCCAGCTCCACAAAACCCTTACCCACTTCCTCAAACATACCAAAACCCTACTGGTCCTAGTTTTTGACCCAGGTCGGAGTACAAAAGAGATAGGCAATAGCGGAAAAAAACTTTCACTCCGCTTGGAGAGTCTTATACCAGTCTATTCCATAGGTTGAGGCAATTGGACGTTCTAAGGCTGATTGAGTCAAAATTACAAAATGCCTCTGCGAAAAACCTGGATTATTCCCTCAGATGTGCATATTGTTCTGACGCTCTAGGGCACGACATAGAAAACTGTTGGCATTTGAAGAGAGCCATCCAGGAGCTTATTGATACAAACCAAATTGTGGTCCAGAGCCCTGAAGCATCAAATATCAATCAAAATCCACTGCCAGCTCATGCCAAAACACACATGATTGAGATAGTGCATAAGGATGGGGAGCCCAAGAAGCCTTTAAAGTCTGTTCTGATGATCCGTGCCAGTGAAAGTGTGCCAGTCAAAACTCTTATTGTTACAAAGGCAACATCTTCAATAGCTGAAGGGATGACAGACAAGCTGAGCACGCCCAATGATAAGCCGCCTATGGTAATCGCGAAGGGGTTCCCAGATGCTGTTGAAACAAAGCAAGGAAAGCCGAAAGTGGTCGTGTCCGGGGTAGCAAGTAAGCCGGTCATTATCGTGGAAGGGGATCGCATGGCCTCTGTTATTATTAAACATGTGACCCAGCTATCGATAGATGACACGAAAGTTGTTCCATGGAATCACAAGCGAGTGATAGTAACTTATAAAGGGAAAGAAGTGGAAGAGGAAGTTAATGAAACCCAGGTTTTGACTCGTTCGGGGAGATGCTTTGCCCTATAGGAATTAAGGAAAGATAAGCCACTGAAAGATAGTCCAATTCTATTGAAGAAACCATTCACCGAAGAGGAGGCGTAATAGTTTTTGAGAAAAATAAAGGTGCAGGATTACTCCTTAGTGGAACAATTGAGAAAGAACCCCGCTCAGATTTCTCTTCTATCATTGTTGATACATTCAGACGAGCACCAACGAGACCTCATAAAATTTTTGAATAAAGCTCATGTCCCTGACAGATCATAGTGAACAATTTGGAAAAGATTACCAACAAGATATTTGAGGCAAAAAGGATGATGAGCTGCCTCTGGAGCGTACGGAACACAATCGGGCTCTTTATCTCACAGTGAAATACGAAGATTCTGTAGTCACAAGGGTGTTAGTTGACAATGGTTCCAATGCAAACATTTGCCCTCTCTCCACTCTGCACAAGTTGAAAATTGATACTGAGAGGATCCACAAGAATAGTATATGTGTCCGAGGTTTTGACGGAGGGGGAAAAGATTCTGTCGGTGATATCATGCTCAAACTGACAATAGGACCAGTTGAATTTACCATAGAGTTCCAGGTACTGGATATGACCGTCTCTTACAATTTGCTACTGGGTAGGCCCTGGATATATGTTGCCAAAGTAGTCCCGTCTTCTTTGCACCAGATGGTAAAGTTCGAGTGGGACAGATAGGTAATCATTGTGCATGGTGATGAGAACTTATGTGCTTACAATGATACATCCGTCCCATTTATTGAGGCTGAAGATGATAGGGTGTCACACCCCCTATTTTCCCTCCTCGCGTCGGGAGAATCGATTTAATGGAATTTTGTGTATAAGACTACTCATTCCTTTTGGGAATTGGCTTTTGCATTTTTTGAAGAGTCGCCACCTAATGATTTATGGTGTATTAGGAAACCTACAAGGTTCATTTCTAAATTTTGCTTGATAACCAGAGATAGGGTAAGGGCTTGAAATTATCCTAAGGGGAAGGTGTTAGGCATCCCTCAAGATCCACTAGTATGGTTCCCGGCCAGATAGTTCTTTGTGAATTTGGGTGCAATTAACATATAAACATATAAGGCTCAAATAAGAAGGGATTTTGATACACAATGGTTTGAAAGTAAACAGAGTTTGAAAGAGCAGTTAAAAGGCTGATTTTTGAACAAGGAGTTACAATGCTTTAAAAGAAAAGGAAAATAAAAGGAGGGAGGGGGGTCCTTGGTTTATTTAAAATATGGATCACATCAATGCAATACCCGATAATCACTTCTCAAAGAGGGGCTACACGTGGTATTAGTGCACCGGTCATCATATCCATATCTACCTTTCCCACCCCGTTTAAGTTACTAAAGCGCGGATTGGTCTAGACCACTATTGCATGCTATTACCCGCCCCACCCCTATCAGTCCCGGAGGCACTTAGGACTACTATTTATAAAGGGGGAATATTAGGCTGACTTAGAGTTTCAAAGGCAAAAAATCTTAGGCGACATACAAAACATTTAGGACTGCACATTAAAGGGGAAGCACATAAACAATGAAGGCTCATATATATCTCCTCAAACAAAATAATCAGATAGCATGACTCAAACAACAAAAAAAGTCTGACTCTAAAAAATACTTAAGGAAAGGAGATTATTGTTGTTGAAGCAGGCCTGGTCTATTACATGACTCAGTTAGGAAACACGAATCAGGCCTGCCTGCTGGTTGTAGCAATTAACAATTAACAGAGGCGAATTCAATTTTATTATTGTTATTACTTAAGGCTTGCCTAAGTGTTTAGGTGAGACCTTAGGAACATGGTATCTATTGCTGATTCTGAATGTGGCAAAGTAGTAACAATTTAAAATGAATGGTTTGAGATCCTATAGGCATGCTTGCTAAATCGTGTTAACAAGAAGAGATTAAGTTGCTTAAAAGCTGGTTCAAAATAGACTGACTTACATTAGACTAGTTCTAGATCCTGCAGATGATGATGTCCATTGTTGCTGATTTTATTCTTATGGACATGATATCTAGTTGCTGATTTAACCCATATAGGCATGATATGTAAGATTGTTGATTTTAAACCCTTATAGGCATGATATCTAGTTGAAAATGGGAATAGGTAGGATTTTAGATAGGAATTCCTATAGGCATGATCTCTATATATTATACTGATTTGAACATGATGCCAAATTATAACCAATTGTACCCTAAGAACTGATATCCAAATGGTGACAAACATGCAGAATTTTAGATAATTCATATAGGTAGGTTATTTGGAGGTGAAGTTAAACATGCAGGATTTAAAGTAAGTCCTATAGGCATGGTTTCTAAATGTAATTTGAATATGCAGAATTAAAAGCAGTCCTATAGACATGGTTTCCAAATATAATTTGAATACTCATAATTAAAAGCAGTCCTATAGACATGGTTTCTAAATATAATTTGAATACATAGAATTAAAAGCTGTCCTATAGGCATGCTTTCTAAATGCAAATTGAACATGTAGAAAAGCAGTCCTATATGCATGTTTTCTACCCTCAAGCATGCATAATTACCTAACCCTTTTCCACTAGCCAGCCCCAAGTGTTTATTACAAATTATTACAAACTAACAATAGTGAACTACATAAAAAAATATGTAAAATTACAACTAAAGGAAGCCTGATTCTTGTTTCCTCCCTGAGCTATGGAATAAATTGCCTTAAGATGCCATGTTTCAAAGTCTTTCTCAGACCTGGGTGTGTTAGAGTTCCCTAAGGGTCTCAAAGGTCCTTGGGTAGTACTTACACCCAGATTAATAGAATCAAATAGAGATTAGTATAGTGTGGACGGGCCAGCCCTTATGTGTCCAAGTTTAGAGGGAGCTCATGGGTCCCAAGGCAAGGCTCACACAAGAGAGGCATAACTTAAGTCTAAGAATGTGGTGGAAGTGCAGGAACAGAGTTTTAAAACTGAAGGGAGAAGGGAAGGGTTAAAGGGTGATATGGAGACAATGATTAGTAAAACACAAAGTTAATAACTTCATACAAAGGGATCAGGGGTTGGGCGTCTATTGTAAGGAGCCTATATATTTAGGCAGGGATCAGTTTGGGCATGCACAACAATAGAAGGTGCTGGCATGCCTATATTCCAATCATAACATACAACAATTAGAGGATACATGGAGGTCATGATCCCAAGGGAATCAGGTTTGGGCCATGCACAACAATGTTCAATGTTGTCATGCCTCAAACTAACCACAGATACCAAACACATTGGGGATGGGGATTTAAGATTCATTAACCATAATAAGTAATTAAAAGAAGCATTAATTTAGAATATAAAAGGCATGCTACAACACGCTTAATAATGGAATTTTCCTAAATACAAACAGGAGACAAACAAGGATGAAAGAAATAGTAAAGAAACATGTTGTTGATGCAGAAGATTAATTAGAACATACAAGTAAAGATGCAAATGCAGAGAAAAATAAGCAAGCTTCCCACAGCCTATCCTTGGATTTCAGTCGGCTAGGTAAGGCAGCAATACAAGTAGCAATAGAGAAAAGAGAGACATTTTAGTGGAGTGTGTGTCTGAACTCAAGTGTTTTATGCCTTTTGTTTGTGTGTTTGAAAGAAGGGAAGGTGGGTATTTATAGTTTTGAAAATATGTGAGAAATAAGGCAGTAAATAAAGTTCAATGCAATTATGGAAGCAATCAGTAATCAAAACCGATCAACCACGTGATTCCCCTTTCATTGAGGAATCACTTGTTTAACGGGGATAACAGGTTTAAAAGAAGGAAAGAAAATCAGTTGTAGGCAGACTGGTTATTACCATAAAAGAGGAAGTAAAACATTAAGTACACAATAGAGTCCATGTACAGAGATACACTTGTTTTGGGGAAAAGATTTAGCAAAGCAGTAAGTAAGGAAAGTGATCAATCAATTTAACAGGTGAGTAAAATTTAAAGTTCACAAAGAGAAGTTTTGAAATCAGTCCCACAATTGAGAATTAATCAAAGAAGGGTTCTCAGCATATAAATAGAGTGCACAAACAATAGACATGCTAGGCCAAACTATTGGAAAAAGAAACAGCATGAAATAGTAGTACAAAGTCAGTAGATAGCAAGTGTTGAAAGCATGATAGTCAAGTAGGCCAGGTCTCACTGAATCAGTAGTGAAGAAAATAGAGTGTCACGATCATGCAAAGGGTCTCACAGCATAGTCTAGTTTCAAAGACAGTAAGAACCCAGAATTAGAGGAATCACATACGGGAAAAGTTGCTGAAACAAAGAACTTCAAATCAAGTTAAGCATTCAAATGAGCAGTTTCAACTCAGAGACATAGGTTATCTTTAACAATATTCAAGCTTAAAAAAATGATAAACAAATAAGTTGAACAAGCAGTTTAGAAACTCGAATAGACCTAAAAAGAAACTAGGGGTTTTATCATCAATCGAGTCTAAAGATGATAATAAAATAAATTAAACAGATATTTAGCAAAATAGCCCTCAGAAACTCGAATGAACCCAAATAAATTAGTGTTTTCAAAACCAAACGAGTCTGGAGATGATAATCAAATAAATCAGACAGATACTTAGCAAAATAGTCCAAAAACTCGAATGAACGCCAAGAAATTAGGGTTTTTCAATACCAATCGAGTCTGGAGACGATAAACAAGTAAATAAAACAAACACTGACAAATACTCTCAAAAACACCAAAAGAAATCAGGTTTTTTTTATCATGCTAAACTCAGGAAAAGATTTTGAAATGAACTCAAAAGAAAACCTTAATCGGAAAAGGTGAAGAGCCTTTTTTGAAAGCAAAAATTAAAGAGACCTCGAGAAGGCGTTTTAAGACACATAGCAAGCATGGATCTAAAGTTAACCTGAAAGAAGTTGAAATGATCTTAGAGATTAGGGTTTGAGAAGAAACCCAAGTGACGAGAAAGGCCTTGAAATCAATCAATCTAAATAGGAGAGTCAAAGGTCTGACTCGAATAGCCATGGCTGGCCGGAGAAAGGTCAGAGACGACCGAAGAATAGTCATTGAACAAGAACTGGACCAAGCATGTTCATAATCTGGTCATGATACCACAACAACATACACGTAGATTCCATGAGAGGTTGATACAGGTCTTAGACAACCATGGAGAGCCATGGATTATGGTAGATTAAGGAGGCAGCAGCTAGGGTTTGATGTTGTTGTAGAGAGGATTTGAGAGAGGAGAGGAATGCAGAGGCGGCATATGGTGACAAATGAAAGGGTTTGAGGGGTAGTTGGGAATTAATTTAGGTAAGGGGGATTTCTGGCCGTTGATCTGAGTGATCAACGACTTAGATTGAACGGGTAAATGGGGATGTGGGCATGGGTCAGATTAAATCGGAATTGGGTTGGGTTTTATTAGGAATTGGGCCAGGGTAGTTGGGGTCCAAATTGGGATACAATCTAAATAATATGGAGCTAACATTTAAATAGCCAATTTTATGCTATTTGATTTATAAAAATAACAAAAATAATTTTTGTAAATAAATTAAAGGTGCTAAAATAATTTATAGTACAGAATTAACTATTTAAAAATACCAGACCTAATTTGATGAATATGAAACACAATTAAATCTAAAAGGGGCTAATATTGTAATTATATAATTTAGCTTTAAAAAATACTAAATAATTTTGTAAAAATATGCAAAAAATCCCTTAACTATATTTTAGCATAGACATAAAGATCCAATAAATAAATCATCCAAGATAATAATTTTAGAAATAATTATGGGATTGTTATGGATAAAATAGGCCAATAAATTGATTTAAAAATCTTTTAAAATTGAGTAGAAATAAGGAAACACTTGGACATGCATACGTATGCTATTTTGAAGGTAATTTGCATATAAAAATATATATAGGGAAAAATTAGGTACTAACAACTTCCCCTCTTTACCCGAAAAGGATGAAAGAGTTGTCGGATAAAGATATGATGGCCAAATTTTGACCGAGCAAAACGGTTTAAAAAGATGGGCCACAACCGGGCTTCTGAGCTACCTACCTATCCTTGGTCTTACAGGAATCAGGCTATATGTAGTTCGGGATCCGTAAGCGGAGTATGCCGAGAGGTACTTTCCAAGAACAGATGCATTGTTTCGGTCAAGGTGAGTGAAAGGCTTACGGGAGTAATTAGGTTTGATGTGGCTACGGGCATAGGAGCGGAAACGTTCCTGCCGGGATAGCTGTTGCTTGCCGGTTTACCTGCAAATAAATAATACAATTATATGTTATGTGTAAATTTAGACATGATGCAAATTCCGGTCGGATCATGAATGTTGTCTTCGGACGGTTATGATGATGTGTTTAGACCATGATATCCTGGGCCATGAAGCGTATATTAAAGAATTCACAGGCTATGAAATGATGCCCTCAGGCCATGAAACTGGTTCCTCCGAACCATGGTGACTTTGAATAATGATATGCAAAAGATTGAAAGGAATCCTCAGGCCATGACATGGTGTTCTCGGGCTATGAGGATGGTGCCTACGAACGATGACCCCTTTGGATAATTTGGCGATCTTTCAGCTCATGAAATGCAATAGCATGTGGCGATCTTTCAGCCGTGCAATGTGGCAATCTTTCAGCCATACGGTGTGGCGATCTTTCAACCGTGCAATGTGGCGATCTTTCAGCCGTGCAATGCGGCGGTCTTTTAGCCGTGCAATGTGGCGATATTTTAGCCGTGCAGTGTGGTGATCTTTCAGCTGTGCAATGCGGATAGAGATAGCATTTAGTCTCGGAAGGAAGAATAGTACGTAGCCTTATGCAATGCAGATGAGGATAGAGGTAGAGCTTAACCTCGAAAGGCAGAATGGTAGCCTTATGTAGATTGGAAGGCAGAATGGTAGCCTTATGCAAGTTGGAAGGCAGAGTGTTGGCCTTATGCAGGTTGGAAGGCAGAATGGTAGCCTTATGCAAGTTGGAAGGCAGAATAGTATCCTTATGCAATGCAGATGCAGATAGAGGTAGAGCTTAACCTCGGAAGGAAGAATAGTAGCCTTATGCAAGTTGGAAGGCCAAATAGTAGCCTTATGCAATGCAAATGCAGATAGAGGTAGGGTTTAACCCCAGAAGGCAGAATAGTAGCCTTATGTAAGTTGGAAGGCAGAATGGTAGCCTTATGCAATGCAAATGCAGACAGAGGTAGGGCTTAACCCCGGAAGGCAGAATAGTAGCCTTATGCAAGTTGGAAGGCAGAATGGTAGCCTGATGTAAGAAATAAAATAACAAATGGCAGTAGAGTTTCTTCAATGATAGCAAATTGCGGAGTGGAGATTATTGGGAGCATTGTGACGTATGGAACATTATGGGCGTATGCTGATAGTAGATGTCGGTAAGTGCAATGGTTCGTAGAATCGTCTTCTCGAACAACGTTTGTTGTATGAGCGGACAATGCGTTCAATGATTTTGTAATCTTTATGCCTGCATCCTAAGAAAAATCATGAGTTCTGTAAAGGGGGAAAAGGTTAGTTTGTATCCTCGCAGGCTCTGCTTGACTCATTTGGCTTTGATCTGGCAATACCATCTGTATCGTTGGGGTAGGGTTGCTAAACAAAGCAGTTTTAATAATAAACATGCATAATTTTGTAAGAGTATAAATGTATAATTAAAATTGTTTTTTTTAGATAAACCGACGACTGTGACATGGTTGGAGACATTGAAACCTCTCTTGCTACAGAATTTTTAGGCTCCTCATTAAAATTCTGCCCCATTTTGATGGGTTGACTTCTCTGACTGCTGCTCGTGCGACGATCAACTGAAATTACCTCAGAATTTTGAGTGTCCTCAAAATTCAGCCCCAGTTTCCAATTTTGGGGGGAAATGAAAATTTTATTGAATTGTAACCAAACCCATAAGGCTGCCTATGTATCCCCTCTTAAATAGGAATCAGGTCAGGCATAGTTCAATTTACTTCATATAGGGAAAACATAAAAATTACACATAGTAACGCTTGACTGCATCTGAATTAATTGGCTTTGGCCAGATCTCTCCATCCATTTCTGTAAGTGTGAGGGATCCTCCCGTCAAAACTCAGTGAACCATGTACGAGCCCTGCCAATTGGGAGAGAACTTCCCTTTGGCCTCGTCTTGATACGAAAATTTTTTCTTTAATACCAACTTCCCTGGTGTGAACTATCTCTTGTTGAATGCTCTGGACATTCTGTTCTGATAAAGTTGACCATGACAAAATGCTTTCATTCTTTTTGCATCTATAAGAGCTAACTGCTCGTAACGACTTTTCACCCATTCTGCATCATCGACCTCAACTTCCTGTATGATCCTTAAGGAGGGAATTTCTACTTCGACGGAAATGACGGCTTCTGTACCATAAACCAACATATAGGGGGTTGACCCCATTGACGTGCGGACTGTGGTGCGATACCCTAATAGAGTAAATGATAACTTCTCGTGCCACTATTTATGATTTTCTATCATCTTCCTCAATATTTTCTTGATATTCTTATTGGCAGCTTTCACAACTCCATTCATTTGAGGTATGTAGGCTGTGGAATTATTATGTTTGATCTTGAAGGGTTCATACATAGCTTTCATCATGTCGCTATTGAGATTGGAGCCATTATCGATAATGATTGACTCTGGAATCCCGAATCGGTAGACAATACGATCACAGACAAAATCTTCCATGACTTTCTTAGTCACTGCTCTGTAAGATGCTGCTTCGATCCATTTGGTGAAGTAGTCAATTACCACTAGGATGAATCTGTGTCTGTTGGAAGCGGCAAGCTCGATTGGTCCAATAACGTCCATTCCCTAGGCGACGAACGGCTATGGTGAGCTTGTTGTGTTAGGCTCACTCGGAGGTACCTTTATCATATCTGCATATATTTGACAGCGGTGGCATTTGGGGACGTACTGGATGCAGTCTGTTTCCATAGTCATCCAAAAGTAACCATCCTGAAGTATCTTCTTTGGTAAGACAAAACCATTCATATGCGGACCACAAGTCACATCATGAATTTCCTCCAACAACTTGGATGCTTCCTTTGCATTGACGCACCTTAGTAATCCCAAATCAGGAGTCCTCCTATACAGGAATACTCCGTTATGAAAGAAATTGTTGGACAATCTTCGCATTATGCGTTTCTGAGTATGATTGGAAAGCTCCGGGTACTCTCCTTCTGCCAAATATTCCTTGATATCATAAAACCAATGCTTTCTGTCTGCCTCTTCTTCAACATGGGCACAATAAGCTGGATGATCATGGATCTTTACTAGAATGGGGTAAATGAAATTCTTGTTTGGATGTTGTATCATAGATGACAGGGTAGCCAATGCATCGGTGAACTCAGTCTAGACTCTGGGAACATGTTGGAACTCTATCCTCGTAAATCTCTTTCTTAATTCCTGTACATGATGCAAATACAGGAGTATCTTAGATTTCTTGGTTGCCCATTCCTCACGCACCTAATGTATGAGTAGGTCTGAGTCCCCAATCACTAGCAATTCTTGAATGTTCATGTCAAAGGCCATCTTGAGCCCTAAGATGCATGCTTCATATTCAGCCATATTGTTACTGCAGGGGAACCTGAGTTTGGCTGACACCGGATAATGCTGACCGGTTTCTACACCAATACTGATCCTATGCCAACTCCTTTGAAGTTTGCTGCTCCATCGAAGAACATTCTCCAACCATCATAGGATTCTACGTTATCTTCTCCCATGAATGCTACCTTTTTATCGGGAAAATATGTTTTCAACAGTTCATATTCTCCATACACGGGGTTTTCAGCAATGTGGTCTACCCACGCTTGTCCTTTGATCACCTTCTGAGTTATGTACACAATGTCTAATTCACTCAACAGGATTTGCCACTTGGCTAGCTTGCCAGTCGGCACGGGTTTCTGAAAGATATATTTTAAAGGGTCCATCCTTGATATGAGATACGTGGTATAGAAACAGAAGTAATGTCTCAGCTTCTAAGCTACCCAAGTCAAAGCACAACAGGTGCATTCCAAAAGAGAATACCAGGCTTCGTAGGGAATGAACTTCTTGCCGAGATAGTAAATGGCCTGTTCCTTTCTCCCTGTTTCATCATGCTGCCCCAAAATGCAACCGAAGGCTCCATCTAGTACTGTGATGTAGAGTAATAGGGGTCTACCTAGCTCTGGCGGGACCAAGACTGGTGGTGTTGACAGGTATTCCTTGATTATGTCAAAGACTTTTTGGTAGTCATCGGTCCATTTGGTAGCGGCTTCCTTCTTCAACATCTTAAAGATTGGCTTACAGATAATTGTAGACTGTGCTATGAACCGGCTGATATAGTTAAGTCTTTCCAAGAAACTCATCATGTCCTTCTTGTTCTTTGGCGGTGGAAGTTCCTAAATGGCTTTGACCTTTGATGGATCCAGTTCTATTCCTTGGCGGCTCACAATAAACCCAAGCAACTGTCCGGAGGGAACCCCAAATACACACTTAACGGGATTCAGTTTCAGATTTTACCTTCGTAATCTGTTAAAGAACTTCCTCAAATCTTCCATGTCATCAATGGACTTCTTGGACTTGATGATAACATCATCCACATATACCTCAATTTATTTGCATATCACATCGTGAAAAATGGTAGTCATGGCCCTCATGTTGGTGGACCCTACGTTCTTCAGGACGAACGTCATCATTTTGTAACAATACATTCCCCACAACATAATAAAAGTCATTTTCTCAGCATATTGCTCATCCATCCAGATCTGATGATAACTGGTGAAGCAATCAACGAACGGCTGTAACTCGTGCTTAGCGCAATTGTCGATCAGGATGTGTATATTTGGCAAGGGGAAGTCATCTTTCGAACTGGCCCGGTTGAGATCCCGATAGTCGACATAGACTCTTACCTTCCCATTCTTCTTTGGTACTGGTACAATGTTGGCTAACCATATCGGATACTGAACTATCCTGAGAACTTTAGCTTTTACTTGCTTAGTGACTTCTTCCTTGATTTTCAAACTCATATCAGGCTTGAACTTCCTGAGCTTCTATTTTACCGGCGGACATATCAGATCAGTTGGCAGTTTGTGGGCCACAATAGATGTACTTAGACCAGTCATATCATCATATGACCAGGCGAATATGTCCTCATATTCCTTTAGAAATTCGGTGTATTCCTTCTTTTCCGATGGCGATAAGTGAACGCTGATTCGTGTTTCTTGACATTCTCTACATCTTCTAGGTTAACAATTTCTGTCTCGTCTAGGTTGGACTTAGGTCTATTTTCAAAGTTCTCAACTTCTTTGATGATCTCCTCTGGTATGTCATCTTCTTCTGAGTCAATGTCTATTTGTTACGTTGTCTCATTGCATGTCACAGTCACTAGTTCATCAAGACAAGTAATAGTAATGTTGTGCAAGTAAAGTAATGCGAGAAATATAATAAGGTGTTGATTCATAAGAAAAAATTGAAATGCTTTGATGAATTCCATAACGGTTTTGAACATTGAAGCTCTTATTGTGAAAATCAAAATGCGGAAAGAACAATTATCTAGTAAAAATAAAAGCAGTGCATGATACTTGTTTAGCCTTGCTACCCCGAGGCTCGCCGGGCTTTGGTGGTCCTGATGGTCCAATTGTTGAGGTATGCTCCTCTACTTATAGCTTGTATGGAAGGATCTTCCTCCCCCTCCTCCTCGAAAATAACACAACAGTCCATGTCATTATCTTCTAAGAACAAGTTCTTCCTTACTGGTACAATGTTGGCTAACCATGTCGGATACTGAATTACCCTGAGAACTTTAGCTTTGACTTGCTTAGTGACTTCTTCCTTGATTTTCAAACTCATATCAGGCTTGAACTTCATGAGCTTTTGTTTTACAGGCGGACATATCAGATCAGTTGGCAGTTTATGGGCCACAATAGATGTACTTAGACTAGTCATGTCATCATATGACCAGGCGAATATGTCCTCATATTCCTTTAGAAATTCGGTGTATTCCTTCTTTTCCAATGGCGATAAGTGAATGATGATTCGTGTTTCTTGACATTCTCTACATCTTCCACGTTAACAATTTCTGTCTCGTCTAGGTTGGACTTAGGTCTATTTTCCAAGTTCTCAATTTCTTTGATGATCTCCTCTGGTATGTCATCTTCTTCTGAGTCAATGTCTATTTGTTGCGTTGTCTCATTTCATGTCACAGTCATTGGATCATCAAGATAAGTAATAGTAATGTTGTGCAAGTAAAGTAATGCGAGAAAGATAATAAGGTGTTGATTAATAAGAAAAAATTGAAATGATTTGATGAATTCCATAATGGTTTTGAACATTGAAGCTCTTATTGCGAAAATCAAAATGTGGAAAGAACAATTATCTAGTAAAAATAAAAGCAGTGCATGATACTTGTTTAGCCTTGCTACCCCGAGGCTCGCCGGTCTCTGGTGGTCCTGATGGTCCAGTTGTTGAGGTATGCTCCTCTACTCATAGCTTGTATGGAAGGATATTTCTCCCCCTCCTCCTAGAAAACAACACAACAGTCCATGTCATTGTCTTCTAAGAACAAGTTCTTCACCGCAGCAAGTGCTTGCTCTTCATCTGTCCCATAAATAATGTCAGCCTGTAGCAAAGTTTTCTCCAAAGGAGGTATTGGGTGTTCTAGCGGATAGTAAGGGCCGCGCCATGGTGGCGACCCGTTGTTGAATTCTTCCCAAGTGTACTCGTATCCTAGACCGAAAGTGGTGCCGTGCTTCTTGAGCTTTATGGGTTTAGCAATCCCTTAGAGGTTCTTGTCGAGCCCCTTACCGGTTCGTACCCACTCCAATTCAATATACTCTCGATCTTGTTATCCCACCATTTATCCTTGTCTACATCATTGACTCGCTTGATGTGGTGGTAGGTCTATCCGCCTAGCTTTCTTCTTCCCTCTATCACCGGAATGGTCTGATGACTGTATATAGGATTACTGCCGTCACCATAAATGATCACTTCCTGGTGATTCCATTCAGATTTTATGGCCTGATGCAGTGTTGAAGCCACAACCCCCGTAGAATGAATCCAAAGGCGCCCTAACAGTATGTTGTAGGATGCTGGCACATCTATCACTTGAAAGTCAACCTCGAACCAAGTCGGTCCCATCTACAGACACAGGCTAATCTCACCGATGATGGACCTTTGAGACCCGTTAAAAGCTTTAACGTTGATTGCTCCTTCTTTAATCTCGTGCTGTTCTTTACCCAAATTCTTAAGCGTTATCAATGGACATATATTAAGGCAGGAACCCCCATCAATCAGGATCCTAGTGATAAAGTAGTCTTCACATTGCACGATGATATGCAATGTTTTGTTGTGACCTAACCCTTCAGGCGGCAGCTAGTCCTCATGGAAAGTGATTTTATAGCTTTCTAACACTTGCCCCACCATATTGGCTATTTCTCCGCCAATGATGTTGCTTGGCACATATTCCTCACTCAGCACCTTCAACAGAGCATTTTTTGTGTCTTAGAGTTCTGCAATAAGGAGAGGATAGATATCTGCGTTGGTGTTTTGTTTAGCTGGTCAATGACTGAATACTCCTTGGCATATATCTTCCTCCAAAGGTCATCCAGACCTATTTCAATGATGAGTGACCAGTCGAAAGCTTGCTTACTTGACTCAGCTAAGTGCTCAGGGGTATAGACTCTTCTAGTCCTTATCATACGCTGTGCTGCAATAGTCTCTTCGAAGTTGACTTTGCCTTTCCTCTTTGGATCGACCGCACAATCCCAAGGAATAGCTTTTGTATGGAATGAAGGCATGGTGGTCATTGCCACTATAATTGGTGTGGATACCATTACTTCAAATGGGACATGTTCCTTGGGTGGTAAAATTGTAACCTCGTACGGTGATGGTATTTTGGCTGATGTTGCTGCCTTAAACTCAAGAGGGATAGAAACATCTATCTCCGTAACCTCAGATGGTTGAATCTGGACTATAATGGGGTTGAGAGTAACTGCTGGCTTCTTTGGATCATCGCCTTCTGCGATCAACCCGATGGATCCCTCAGGATCCCAATCATTCTCTATTTCAATCATGTGAACACCACTGCCCTTGTGATCTGGTAAGGGGTTGTTGCAAACATTCAGAGCGACTTTATTTGCTACAATGAACTTGTTATCAATTAAGGACCATATCTTGTCCTTTAGAGAGCGACATTCGTCGATGGTGTGTCCCTTCATGCAAGAATGGTATGCACAAGATTTGTTTGGGTTAACCCACTGAGAAAGGTACTTAGGGGTTGAACCAAGGATAGGGCTGATATAACCGGCAGTTTTGAGTCTCTCATATAGCTAATAAATGGGTTCGGCAATGGCTATGTATTATTTTGGGGGCCTCCGATCAAAATTAGGTCGGGGCCTAGGAAAGTTTTGGTGTACAGGGGGTGACTGGTAATGAGATGTTTGGGCATTGTAGCTTGGTAGACATGTACGGGTTGGGAATATCTGGGCGAGGTAGGCTGATATGTGGAAGGTGTAGGTGACTGATAAGTTGGTGCTGGGGCTTGGTAGTTTGGAGCTGACTGATATGTGAGTGGAGGTATAAGGTAGGTTTGGTATTTGAGGGGAGACTTGGTCCTTTGTGCAACCATTACGACCCATACGCCTATCTTCTTAGACATACCACCAAACTGCAAGGCCTTATTTGTGGCTTGCAAGGCCTCAAAGTTTGTAACCATGCCGCTTTTGATACCTTCTAGAATCCGCTCCCCCAACTTGATGATATCGGAAAACATATGATTTTCAATCAACATTAGCCGTTCATAATACTGTGGGTCCTGAGCCGACAAGGAATTTTTTCATCTATTCATCTTCTAAGGTTGGTCTAACCTCAGCTGCTTCCGACCTCCAGCGAGTAGCAAACTCACAAAATATTTCTGTAGGCTTCTTCTTTAGATTCTGAATGTAGAATACATCCGGCGTATTTTCTGTGTTAAATCTGAACCTGTCCATGAAATCAAAGGCCATACCTACCCAACTTGACCATTTCTTAGGATCCTGGCTGATGTACCAGGATAGTGCATCTCCCTTTAGACCCTCAAGAATAGTTTCATGCGGATCCTTTCGTCCTTTCCTACCCCAATCAGCTTGTCACAGTATGTTCTCAGATGGACCCTCGGATCACCTGTACCGTCAAACATCTCGAACTTGGGAGGTTTGTACCCCTCTGGCAGTTCAACATATGGTTATATGCTGAGATCTTCATTGTTCAACCTTTACTTCCTTCAACGCCTTGGATTCGGCTAGTTAGTTTCTGAAGCTCTTCAACCAAGTTTTTAATGAGTAGATCTATTTCCTCGGTCTCAAGGATGCAAGATATAGGTTGGGTGGAGAGTGGCACGGTCTCCACATAAATGGGATTGTTGTGGTGGCCGGGTGTGTAGGTGTGGAAGTGGTCATTTGCACAGTTTTGTGGTTCGGGGATGTGTAACTGATTGTTATTTAGAGTGTCACAAGTGTTGCATTGGTTCTTTGTTGGGATAGTGGGATGATTTGGTTGCTTTTGTGGAGGTGTGGGATTTTTGCCATTAGGGAAGATGGTGTCTGGGGTACTGAGGGAGAAGGATAGGCTGGCTAGGTTCCGAACCTGATCAAGCTCTTCTTGAAACTTCAACAATTTCTGCTCGAGTTGTGACACATTTTCATTAGGAACCCGAATACCATGGCCATCAATGGCCTCTGCTGTTGTGATCTCCTTTTTGACGTTCAAATCTTCCATTTTGCCCTTGTTTTTTTTCTTAACAGGACTTAAATGAGGAATGGGTGGAGGGCCCTTGGATCTTAAGGAATAAGATGATGTTTCCAGAGTGTATGAACTAACCTTCATGGAGGGGAATAACAAAACAAAAAAAAGAAAACAAAAAGGTAACCAAGTTATTAAGGGATCATAAAAAAATGTTGCAATATTTAAACACATAGTGCAGGAATATAAAACGTGTCCTAATTTGGGAGCCTCGTTGTGCCCGAGGTAGGGCTAGCGACAAGTTGATTTGGAGAACTTAGGATGCTAACTGCCTCATTTCATTGATAAAAATGGACAAATCCCAGATTGATACTGAATAAATAGGAAATGGAAATCACTAATGGCCATTGGCCTTATTACATTTTATAAAGCGAAAAGAAAAATTCCTATCTACTTGGTCCCAAAAGAACCTTCCCCAGATTCAGTATCCCTGGCTCCGTCGAATAGCTTTTCCAACTCGCGAAGTCCCAGCAATAGGTAGGCCCTGGCTAGGTCTCCGCCTTCGATTGCTTCAGCATTTTGGCAATCTTCGATCCTCTTAAGAAACTTTCTCTCCAACTCCACTATGCCTTGCTCCAAGTATCCCAGTCGATTGTTCGCACTGATAGCCATGTCCTTCCATTCCTCAATTAGCTTCTGGTTGGACTCTTGTATTTTGCGGTGCTCGCTTTCATATTCCCAGATCCTTTTGCGTAGTTGATTGTATTTGACCTGTGTCTTGGCCCTTTCATCTATGAGTCTGTGACCTCGGGCAAACCCTGGCTGACCTAGACCATCATGATTATCTTCCAACCACCCTGAGTAGAAAGGAGTGCAACCAGCATGATATCTATCTGGCTCAGCGGTATTTCTCCCCATTATGATCTTGCAATGCCACATATGCTGAGCTTGGCATTTGTAAGGACTATCATCATCCTGGATATCAGCTCGGAAATGACTCATCTTGTCGACCCTTGGTATAATTTGCTTTCTACCGGCTTGTCTCATAGAGAGGGACATAAAGATATGTTCCCCTCAAACTGATCAGTATCATAAAAGGTGCATTTCTTGATCGGGTGATGAATTTTTCGGTTGGAAACCACTCGAACATCTACTGGACCTGTTCTGCGGTTAGGTTATCAAATAGCACTACCCATCCCTTAGCATCTTCTGGCTGAGCGAACATATTGGGCATGTAATTCATTAGCTTTAGATGATGGAAAGCGATATGATAATCCTAGTCCCTTTGCTGGATCTCTTGTCGGTATTCACGCCTTTGGAGATGCTCCATAAGCCAGAGTTGAAGCAATAAGTTGCAGCCTTCAAAGTGTTTTGCACCTTTTTGACACTTCTCCAAGGCTCGGTATATATCCACAATTATCATGGGCGCAATGCTGAATGGTTGCCCGCCAATCCCTTCCATAAGGGTTTTAGTTACTATGGCTAGCCCGGTATGGATCATTGCTTTCTTTGTTGGAAACACTATCAACCCCAGGAAATACAACATAAAGACGAAGACCCTTTAATGAATGTTCCCCAAAGATGTAATGGCAAACTCATCTGGGTAGGTATGGTAGGATTTGTTGTGACCATACCTCTCATATAAATAGTCAAAAGGGATTTAGGATTCCTTCAGACATGTCAACTCGGGATTCTTCTTTAGACCAATCATTTTGAGGAAACCCCTGCCCTTACGGTTCTCAGGCATCACTAGACCCAGAGTCTCCCAAACTAGACCGGCTAACCCTCCTATCTCTTCTAACAATGGTGTCATTTCAATATCCCCAAAATGGAACACAGCCCTTTCACAATCCCAGAACAGTGTAGCAGCCTCTATGATCTTGTTGTTGGGTTAGATCTCTAAAGGGGATGGTAGATTCCCCAGATATTTTCGGACAAGAGTTTGATCACTAGAGTGAAGATCTTTCCACCAGCTTAGCAACCTTGGATAGATGTTGGTTACCATGACAAATCTAGGGACTTCGTGCCTTATATTTCTGCAAGGCAAATAAGGTTAGACCCTTACCCCCACCAGATTCGACTATTTAATACCAACAATTAGCATGACGTATTTTAGTTCTCCAAATAAATGCACAAAACGTGGTGATGTCCGTTTGGGTTTAGGGAAACCCAGTGGACTTTGGACAAGGTTATCTTAAAGGATCATTATGTGGACAACACAACTAATTTGGCTAGGTTTGACCATGATGCATACACAATTTTAAACAAAATAAGGTTTCTATGGGGTTTTAGACTGGTACCCTTAAGCTGATAACTCAAGGGGAAAGTCACGGAACCGGCGAGTACACCGTTGATCGACTGGTTTTACCGCAAATATGCCTTTCTAAATTTAAGGGGTAATAATGTGAGAATAACGCTACCACTCATTATAAGCGTTGCTATGGTATTTGTTTGGCACGAGTGGATTATGATGTTGAGCATGATTATGCAATAATTAAAAAGCATGTTGTCCCGTATTTACATGTTTAAGAAAATAGTAAATACAGCAGTTTATAACAGTAAATTAGTAATATAGAAAAGAAAAGAAAAAGATAAGTCAGTTTTGCATTGTAAAAGAAATTAAATGCTTAAAGGAATTTTAACAGGTAATAGCATATAAAAGGGAAAGTACAAATTCACAAGTACAATCTGAAATGGTAAAAGCCTACTTACCCCCAGCAGACTCGCCATGCTGTCGCGCCCCCTTTTTTTCCTCCTCGCGTCGGGAGAATCGGGTTAATGACATTTTGGGTATAAGATGACTCATTCCTTTTGGGAACTGGGTTTTGCATTTTTTGAAGAATCGCCACCTAATGATTTATGGTGCATTAGGACACCTACAAGGTTAATTTCTAAATTTTGCTTGATAACCAGAGATAGGGTAAGGGCTTGAAATTATTCTAAGGGGAAGGTATTAGGCAACCCTCAAGATCCACTAGTATGGTTCCTGGCCAGATAGTTCTTTGTGAATTTGGGTGCAATTAACATATAAACAAATAAGGCTCAAATGAGAGGGAATTTTAATACACAATGGTTTGAAAGTAAACAAAGTTTTAAAGAGAAATTAAAAGGCTGATTTTTGAACAAAGAGATACAATGCTTTAAAAGAAAAGGAAAATAAAAGGAAGGGGGGGTCCTAGGTTTATTTAAAATATGGATCACATCAATGCAATACCCGGTAATCACTCCTCAAAAGAGGGGCTACACGTGATATTAGCACACCGGTCATCATACCCATATCTACCCTTCCCACCCCGTTTAAGGTACTAAAGTGCGGATTGGTCTCGACCACTATTGCATGCTATTACCTGCCCCAATCATATTAGTCCCGGAGGCACTTAGGACTAGTATTCCTAAATGGGAGGGGATATTAGGCTGACTTGGAGTTTCAAAGGTGAAAAATCTAAGGCGACATACCAAACATTTAGGACTGCACATTAAAGGGGAAGCACAAAAACACTGAAGGCTCTTACATATCTACTCAAACAAAATAATCAGATAGCATGACTCAAACAAGAAGCAAAGTCTGACTCTAAAAAATACTTAAGGAAAGGAGATTATTGTTGTTGAAGAAGGCCTGGTCTATTACATGACTCATTTAGGAAACAAGAATCAGGCCTGCCTGCTGGTTGTAGCAATTAACAATTAACAAAGGCGAATTCAATTTTATTATTGTTATTACCTAAGGCTTGCCTAAGTGTTTAGGCGAGATCTTAGGAACATGGTATCTATTGCTGATTCTGAATGTGGCAAAGTAGTAACAATTTAAAATGAATGGTTTGAGATCCTATAGGCATGCTTGCTAAATCGTGTTAACAAGAAGAGATTAAGTTGCTTAAAAACTGGTTCAGAATAGACTGACTTACATTAGACTAGTTCTAGATCCTGCAGATGATGATGTCCATTGTTACTGATTTTATTCTTATGGACATGATATCTAGTTGCTGATTTAACCCATATAGGCATGATATGTAAGATTGTTGATTTTAAACCCTTATAGGCATGATATCTAGTTGAAAATGGGAACAGGTAGGATTTTAGATAGGAATTCCTATAGGCATGATCTCTATATATTATACTGAATTGAACATGATGCCAGATTATAACCTATTGTACCCTAAGAGCATGATATCTAAATAGTGACAAACATACAGAATTTTAGATAATTCCTATAGGCAGGTTATCTAGAGGTGAAGTTAAACATACAGGATTTAAAGTATGTCCTATGCGCATGATTTCTAAATGTAATTTGAATATGCAGAATTAAAAGCAGTCCTATAGACATGGTTTCTAAATGTAATTTGATTACGCAGAATTAAAAGCAGTCCTATAGACATGGTTTCTAAATGTAATTTGAATACACAGAATTAAAAGCAGTCATATAGACATGGTTTCTAAATGTAATTTGAATACGCAAAATTAAAAGCAGTCCTATAGGCATGTTTTGTAAACGCAAATTGAACATGTAGAAAAGCAGTCCTGTAGGCATGTTTTCTACCCTCGAGCATGCATAATTACCCAACCCTTTTTCACTAGCCAGCCCCAAGTGTTTATTACAAATTATTACAAACCAGCAATATTGAATTACATAAAAGAATATGTAAAAATACAACCAGAGGAAGCCTGATTCTTGGTTCCTCCCTGAGCTATGGAATAAACTGCCTTAAGATGCCATGTTTCTAATCTTTTCTCAGACCTGGGTGGGTCAGAGTTCCCTAAGGGTCTCAAAGGACCCTGAGCAGTGCTTACACCCAGATTCATAGAACCAGATAGAGATGAGTGCAGTTAGGGGTGTTCATAAAAACCCAAAAAACCGAACGAAACCGACCAAAAAAAATCGATACTTTTTGGTTTGGTTTGGTTTTGATTTTGAATTTTAAAAACCCATCAGATTTGGTTTGGTTTTGGTTTTAATCAAAAAATAGTCTAAAAAAAGCGAACCGAACCGAATATAGGAGTAGCTATTTCAAATTTATTATTACACCTATATACATGTATATTTTTATACAAAGTTTCAAATTTTTTATGGTGAATGTTAATCGTTTGCACTTTTGGTATAGTTTTTTACCTTTATATTCTAGTTTGATTGGTAGTTTTCTTTTGGTAAGTGTAAGAATCCATTTCATGTTAAAAAAATATGTTTTTAATTGAGTCCTCAAATTATTCATCACTATTTGATTCAATTATCATCAATATATTTTAGTAAATAATAGATCTCCCAAAGGGCAATTGATTTTATAGTGTTACGTTGAAAATGTGGTCGCCAGAATATGTATTTGGTAGTGGATATCTTATATTTAAAAAAAACTGACAAATAACCGAAAAAAAAAAAAAACCGAATCGAGAAAAAACCAAGTTAATTGGTTTGGTTTGGTTCTAATATATGAAAAACCGACTTACTTGGTTTGGTTTCGTTTTAGGGAAAAATCGATCCAAACTGAACCTTGAACATCCTAAGTGCAGTGTAGAAGGGCCAGCCCTTATGTGTCCAAGTTCAGAGGGGTGTCATGGGTCCCAAGGCAAGGCTCACACAAGATGGGTAGAACTTAAGTCTAAGAATGTGGTAGAAGTACACGAATAAAGTCTTAAAACTAAAGGTAGAAAGGAAGGGGTAAAGGGTGATAGGGAGACAGCGATTAGTAAAACAAAGAGTTAATACTTCATACAAAGGGATCGGGGGTTGGGAGTCTATTGCAAGGAGCCTATATACTTAGGCAGGGATCGGTTTGGGAATGCACCGCAATAGGAGGTGCTGGCATGCCTATAAACAAATCATGACATACAATAATTAGAGGATACATGGAGGTCATGATCCCAGGGGGATCAGGTTTGGGTCATGCACAACAATGTTCAATGTTGTCATGCCCTAAACCAACCACAGATACCAAACACATTGGGGATGGGGATTTAGGATTCATAAACCATAATAAGTAATTAACAGAAGCATTAATTCAGAACAGAAAAGGTATGCTATAACATGCTTAATAATGGAATTTGGCTAAATACAAACAGGATACAAACAAGGATGAAAGAAACAGTAAAGAAACATGTTGTTGATGCAGAAGATTAATTAGAACATACAAGTAAAGATGAAAATTCAGAGAAAAATAAGCAAGCTTCCCATAGCCTAGCCTTGGCTTTCAGCTGGCTAGGTAAGGCAGCAATACAAGTAGCAATAGAGAAAAGAGAGAGATTTTAGTGGAGTGTGTGTCTGAACTCAAGTACTTTATGCATTGTGTTTGTGTGTTAGAAAGAAGGGAAGGTGGGTATTTATAGTTTTGAAAAGATGTGAGAAATAAAGTTCAATGCAATTATGGAAGTAATCAGCAATCAGAACCAATCAACCAAGTGATTCCCCTTTAATTGAGGAATCACTCGTTTAATGGGGATAACGGGTTTAAAAGAAGGAAAGAAAATAAGTTGCAGGCTGACTGGTTATTACCATAAAAGAGGAAGTAAAACATTAAGTACACAATAGACTCCAAGTACAGAGATACACTTGTTTTGGGGAAAAGATTCAGCAAAGCAGTAAGTAAGGAAATGGATAAATCATTTTAACGGGCGAGTAAAATTTAGAGTTTACAAAGAGAAGTTTTGAAATCAGTCCCAAAATTGAGAATCAATCAAAGAAGGTTTCTCAGCATATAAATAGAGTGCACAAATAATAGATATTCTAGGCCAAATTATTGGCAAAAGAAACAACGTGCAATAGTAGTACAAAGTCAGTAGATAGCAAGTATTCAAAGCATGATAGTTAAGTAGGTCAGGTCTCATTGAATCAGTAGTGAAGAAAATAGAGTGTCAGGAGGATGTAAAGGGTTTAACAAAATAGTCGAGTATCAAAGATAGTAAGAACCCAGAATTAGAGGAATCACATAAGGTAAAAGATGCTGAAACAAAGAACTTCAAATCAAGTCAAGCATTCAAACGAGCAGTTTCAACTCAGAGATATACGTTATATTTAACAATTTCAAGTTTAAAAAAATGATAAATAAATAAGTTGAACAAGCAATTTAGAAACTCGAATAGACCCAAAAGAAATTAGGGTTTTTATCATCGATCGAGTCTAATGATGATAATCAAATAAATCAAACAGATATTTAGCAAAATAGCCCTCAGAAACTCAAATGAACCCAAAGAAATTAGGGTTTTCAACACCAATCGAGTCTGGAGATGATAATCAAATAAATCAGATAGATACTTAGCAATATAGTCTTAGAAACTCGAATGAACCCCAAGAAATTAGGGTTTTCAACACCAATCGAGTCTGGAGACGATAAACAAGTAAATCAAACAAACACTGACAAATAGTCTCAGAAACCCCAAAAGAAATCAAGGTTTTTTTTATCATGCTAAACTCAGAAAAAGATTTTCAAAAGAACTCGAAAGAAAACCTTAATCGGAAAAGGTGAAGAGTCTTTTTTGAAAGCAAGAATTAAAGAGACCTCGAGAAGGCATTTTGAAACACATAGCAAGCACGGATCTAAAGTGAACCTGAAAGAAGTCGAAAAGCTCTTAGAGATTAGGGTTTCAAAAGAACCCCAAGTGACGATAAAGGCCATGAAAGCCATCGATCTAAACATGAGAGTCATATGTCTGACTCAAATAGTTATGGCTGGCTGGAGAAAGGTCAGAGACAACCAGAGAACAGTCATTGAATAAGAACTGGACCAAGCCCGTTCAAAATCTGGTCATGAGACCACAACAACAAACATGTAGAAGCCATGGAAAGTTGATACAAGTCTTAGACAACCATGTAGAGCCATGGAGGATTAGGGTAGATTAAGGAGGTGGCGGTTAGGGTTTGATGTTATTATAGAGAGGATTTGAGAGAGGAGGGGAATGCAGAGGCAGTATATGGTGACAAATGAAAGGGTTTGGGATGTGTTGGGAATTAATTTAGGTAAAGGGGATTTGTAGCCGTTGATTTGAGTGATCAACGGCTTGGATTGAACTGGTAAATGGGGATGTGGTCATGCATCAGATTAAATCATAATTGGGTCGGGGTTTATTAGGGATTGGGCCAGGGAAGTTGGGGTCCAAATTGGGCTACAATCGAAATAAAATGGGGCTAACATTTAAATAGCCAATTTTATCCTATTTGATTTATAAAAATAACAAAAATAATTTTGTAAATAAATTAAAGGTGTTGAAATGATTTATAGTACATAATTAACTATTTAAAAATACCATACCTAATTTTATGAATATAAAATACAATTAAATCTAAAAGGGGCTAATATTGCAATTATACAATTTATCCTTAAAAATACTAAATAATTTTGTAAAAATATGAAAAAATCACTTAAATATATTTTAGCATAGAAATAAAGATCCAATAAATAAATCATCCAAAGTAATAACTTTAGAAATAATTATGGGATTGTTATGGAAAAAATAGGGGAATAAATTGATTTAATTTTTTTTTTAAATTAAGGAAAAATAAGGAAACACTTGGACATGCATACATATGCTTTTTTAAAGGTTATTTTTATATAAAAATATATGTAGGGAAAAATTAGGTATCAACATAAGGCCTTGGGTGTACCAAGTTTTCGGAACAGTGACTGTCGAGAAGGTTTCGGAAGGGGAATGCATTCCAGGTCCAAAGCTAGCTTCTTTGACCATCATGGTAGCAAATGAAATGTTGAAGAATGGTTTTGTGCCGGGCAAGGGTCTGGGCGCATCTTTGCAAGGTATTGTGCAACCAATTTCTCTACGTGAAAATCTAGGTACATTTGGTCTAGGGTTCAAGCCCACATGGGATGAGGTGAAGAAGGCTAAAAAGTTGAAAAAGAAGGCATGGTCGCTCCCTAAGACTATCCCATGCCTCTCTAGGTCTTTCATCAAGTCAGTGGTCGTGAAGCGTCCGGTGTCAGCAGTTCCAAAGCCTGTGGTTGACTTGGATGAAGAGTTGATTGAAAGTTTCTAGAGTTTATTTGAAGTAAACATGGTAGAAATTGGGGAAGGTTCCAGCAAAGCAGACGTGTAGTTTTTTGGGCCAAAAGTGAAGCTTAACAATTGAAATGCTACTCTTCTCCCTACTCGGAAGGAGTTTTGGTAGTTTTCTTTGTTTTCCTTTCTGTTATCTGGATTATTCTAGGGTTGGAATCCAGATTTTCATTTTTTCCTTGTTTTGATGTACAAACCCTTCTATCCTTTATTTTCAATGAAACGTAATTTCCCTTTTTCCATTACTCCCGATAGTGTCATTTTTGTCTTTCTTGTATAGTTATTTTTATGCTGGTTTTAATGACATGACATGCATGAGGAATCTTCGGCCAAGTCTTAAAAGCCAATCTAAATCTGAAATAATAATCCAAGAAATAGAGTGTGATGATGAAACAGAATATGATGAAGACGAGGCATTCGAGGAAATTAGTAAAGAACTAAATCATTTTGAAGAGAAACCCATGCCTAATTTGAATGAAACTGAAGGTATCAATTTAGGAGATCCAGGTAATATCAGGGAAACCAAGATAAGTGTACATTTAGAATCACAAATCAAGTAAGAAATAATCAAAGCACTGTTTGAATATAAAGATATTTTTGTATCGTTATATGATGACATACCGGGATTGAGTACTGACTTGGTAGTTCACAAATTGCCAACTGATCCGGCATTCCCTCCTCTCAAGCAGAAGTTAAGGAAGTTCAAGACTGATATGAGTGTGAAGATCAAGGAAGAAATCATAAAACAGTTGGAAGCAAAGCTCATTCGAGTCACGCGATACCCCACTTGGTTAGCTAATGTTGTGCCAGTACCAAAGAAGGATGGTAAGACCAAGGTGTGCGTTGATTACCGTGACCTCAACAGAGCAAGTCCAAATGATAATTTCCTAATGCCGAATATCTACATTTTGATTGATAATTGTGTCAAGCATGAGATCGGGTCTTTTGTGGATTTCTATGCGGGGTACCACCAGATCTTGATGGATGAGGAAGATGCAGAAAAGACAGCGTTCATCACACCGTGGGGAACATACTGCTACTAGGTAATTCCATTTGGTTTGAAAAATGCTGGGGAAACTTAAATAAGGCCAATGATTACCGTATTTCATGACATGAGACACAAGGATATCAAGGTTTTTGTAGATGATGTGATCATAAAGTCAAAGCAATTGTCCGACGATGTCAGAGATTTGAGAAAGTTTTTCCATAGGCTCCGTAGATACAATCTTAAGCTCAACCCTGCGAAATGTGCATTTGGTGTTCCGTCTCGAAAACTGTTGGGATTCATAGTCAATCGGCGAGGCATTGAGTTGGATCCATCAAAGATCAAAGCTATCCAAGAATTGCCAACACCAAGGAATAAGATTGAGGTGATGCGTTTGCTCGGGCGTTTAAACTACATCAGCAGGTTTATTGCTCAACTTACGACAACTTGTGATCCCATCTTTAAGTTTCAAAAGAAGGATGTTGCGGTCAGATAGACTGATGAGTGCCAGGAGGCATTTGATAAGATCAAGGGGTACCTGTCAAACCCACCTGTGTTGGTCCACCAGAACCTGGAAGACCTTTAATTCTCTATTTGACAGTCCTGGATAATTCATTCGGTTGCGTATTGGGTTGATATGACATCATTGGCAAGAAAGAGCAAGCCATCTATTATATCAGCAAGAAGTTTACATCCTATGAGGTTAAGTATACTCCACTTGAAAGGACATGTTGCGCCCTGATTTGGGTGGCATAAAAGTTGAAGCATTACCTGTTGTCATATACTACTTACCTCATTTCTCGTTTAGATCCTCTAATGTATATCTTTCAGAAGCCTATGCCCACAGGAAGACTTGCAAAGTGGCAAATTTTGCTCATAGAGTTTGACATCATCTATGTGACTCGAACCACGATGAAAGCTCAAGCATCGGTCGATCATTTGGCCGAGAGCCCGGTAGATGAAGAGTATGAGCCATTGAGAACTTATTTTCCTGATGAAGAGGTGATGCATATCGACAAGCTTTAGCAGGATGAAAAGCCAAGTTGGAAACTTTTCTTCGATGGAGCCGCTAACATGAAAGGTGTCGGAATAGGGGTTGTGCTCATTTCTGAAACAGGGCACCACTACCCTGTTACATCCCAACTACATTTCTAATGTACCAACAACATGGCTGAGTACGATGCATGTATCCTGGGTTTGAGGTTAGCTGTAGATATGGGAGTCTATGAAGTCTTGGTCTTGGGAGATTCGAATTTGTTGGTGCACCAGATTCAGGGAGAATGGGAGACTCATGATTTAAAGCTCATACTGTATCGATAATGTTTGCATGATCTTTATCAACGATTCAGATCAGTAGAGTTCAGGCATATTCCTAGGATCCATAATGATGTTGCCGATTCCTTGGCTACTTTGGCGTCAATGTTACACCATCCGGATAAGGCTTATGTTAACCCTTTGTATATTCAAGTTTGTGATCAACAAGCCTACTGTAATGTGGTTGAGAAGGAACTTGATAGTGAACCATGGTTCCATGATATCCGGGAATACATCAGGATGGGGTGTATCCGGTACATGCCACAGGTGATGAAAAAAGAACAATTCGACATTTGGCTAGCAGATTTTTCTTGAGCCGGGAAATTTTGTACAAGAGAACTCTAGATCTTGGAATACTGAGGTGCATAGATTCTAAACAAGCCACGACTATCGTGACCGAAGTGCATTCCAGAGTTTGGGGACCGCATAAGAGTGGGTACATTTTGGCAAAGAAAATTCTTCGAGCAAGTTATTATTGGCTTGCCATGGTACGAGATTGCATCAGCTTTGTGTGCAAGTGTCATCAATACCAGGTACACGGTGATTTGATTCATTCTCTGCTGTTTGAGTTGCATATAATGTCCGCACCATGGCCTTTTGTTGCTTGAGGCATGGATGCCATTGGACCAATTGAACCACCGGCATCAAATGGGCACATGTTTATTCTTGTGGCAATCAATTATTTCACTTAGTGGTTGAAGCTATGACTTTCAAATTCGTGACCAAGAAGGCAAAGGTCGATTTTATCCATTCAAACCTCATTTGCTGATTTGGAATCCCTAAGGTAATCATCACGGACAATGGTGCTAATCTTAATAGCCATTTGATGAAAGAAGTATGCCAATAGTTCAAGATTATGCATCGAAATGACACTCCGTATCGCCCCAAGAAAAATGGAGTTGTTGAGGCGGCTAACAAGAACATAAAGAAGATACTTCGAAAGATAGTGCAAGGTTCTAGGAAATGACATAAAAAATTGCCTTTTGCTTTGCTGGGTTACCGCACTACTGTTCGCACTTCAGTAGGTGTAACACCTTACTTGTTGGTATATGGTACTGAAGCAATTATACCCGTGGAAGTTGAAATTCCGTCCCTTCAGATTGTTGCTGAAGCTGAAATTGATGATGATGAGTGGGTCAAAACCCAATTGGAGTAGTTAAGTCTGATTGACGAGAAAAGACTGGCGGCGGTATGTCATGGTCAATTGTATCAGAAGAGAATGGAAAGAGCATACAAAAATATGGTGTGTCCCCGGAAATTTGAAGTGGGTCAGCAAGTATTGAAGCGCATCCGTCCACATCAAGTTGAAGCTAAAGGCAAGTTTGCCCCAAATTAGCAGGGGCCGTTCATTGTAACAAAAGTGTTGTCCAATAGTGCTTTGTATTTAACAGATATAGAAGGAAAATGTGTAGATATGGCTATCAATTCTGATGCGTCAAGAGATATTATGTATGATTTCTTTGGTTTGCCTAATTGTGTTGTTTGTACTTGGCATATTTTGAAGATTGGAATGATTAAGGCATTTTATTCTGCTATCTAAACACTTTATCCTTTGTTACCCCTTTTGAGCCTTATTTATTTTTTTTCATACCCCTCTTTTGGAATCGGAAGCAGAGTTTAGAAATACAGAAACAGAAAATATAAATAAAAAAGGGAGAAAAGAGGAAAAGAGAAGAGAAAAAGATAAAGAGAAAAATGAAAAAACTAAAGCAAAAGAAAGAAAGAAAAAGAAAAGAAAAGAGAAGAAAAGAAAAGAAAAGAGAAGAAAAGAAAAAAAAGAGGAAAAGAAAAAAGAGAAAAGTAACAAAAACAAAGTAATTCCTATGCCTTGACCTACGTTCGACCTAATTCCTTTTAAGGATACGTAGGCAGCCTCACGGTTCGGTCCCATTAAAATAAAAATTCAAAATTCCCAAAGCAAAGAAACTGGGGGCAAAAGTTGTGATTTTGTAAAAGATCTGATTCCAAAAAGTTGTAATTCTGATTACAAAATGAAATATGATTAGGCGAACGGTTGTCACACCTCCTTTTTACGAGCCTCTACTATTTACTATACCCCGTAAAGGGTATAATAATAAAAGGAAGGAGTTTTTCCACTTTAAGGACAGTCGTAATGGGATTTATTTATTTAGTTTCAGAGTCACCACTTGGGATATTAATGGTGTCCCAAGTCACCGATTGAATCCCGAACCGAGGAAAGTTTGACTCTGTTACAGTCTGCGAACTAGAAATCCGGATAAGGAGTTCTGTTAATCCGGGAGAAGGTGTTCGGCACTCCCGAATTCCGTGGTTCTAGCACGGTCGCTCAACTGTTGTATTTATTTTTATCTGATTTCTATATATGTTCCCTTTTCATGTGCATTTAAATATTCCGCTTTATTATTTAAAGAATTACAACGTCGTAAAAATGTATTTTTTGACCACGCCGTACCAGTACGCCCGTGGCTTTTAACACATTTTGACTTCGTTGAGACTTGGATTTGGGTCACATAAATATGCACCCGTATTAAGAAGGTAATATTATTATAAATCGTGCCTAAAGTATCTACGTCTTGTTAACTTTGGGAAAGTCCGTGAAATTTTCTAAAACGGTCCTTCCAAATCTAAGGTTTTCATAGCAATTATTTGAGGGCCCCGCAATTATGTATTTAATGCGGCGAGGCTCATCTCATTTTTATTAAGGCCATATCTAAAGTATTATAATTTCTATGTGTTTTGTCTCTAATATAAAAGAAATACCCTAATTGTTTATCCTTTACCTAATAATTTGACATTTTAGAGCCACAAACCCATAAAGTTCAAGCTTATTTCTTATTGGGCTTAATTACGGCCCATATAACAATTTCCCCAATCCAAATTTCGGTTCAGGACAGCCCATAAAACTGTGGTCCAGAACAATTTTTAATACCATTCGACCAGGCCCATATCCGACTATCATATCTATTGCCTTTGGGCCTTTCTCCAATCGAACTTGCAACAGAGTTACTGCATTTTTAGATTATTACAATTCCTTTTAAACTCAAACACAATTATGCACTTAACTATAAGGAACTCTCCTTTATTTTTAAATTATATACAGAATTGGATCTAATGTAACGAAAATTCAAAAGCAAAACAAGCTATGATCATATCACGAGTATTATTTTACCAAGTACTTGAAGTTATTTCTAATATTAATCGCTTTAAACTGAACTAAATGCTATCATAGTTGAACTATTTCTGATTTATGACATTATCTTAGAAATGATATCAAATTAGCACATATGCATTCACTTGTGATTACAGACTAGATTTATTAATTACTTACTCCATGCTTCTCTATTATCAGTTTATGAAAAGGCTAATTCACGAGAAAACGAGAATTTAAACTAACATTTAACTGAATAAAGCCTTATAAAATGATACATTACAGAACTTGTTGTATTTACTGAATACAGAACATTTATTATACAAATCCATATGATTATCAGATATTGAACGTGCATTTATAGGAATAACTCTGATTATATATATTTTTTTTTAATTTAGTATACATGTAATAATACCTAACAGAATTAGTTTCAGGATGCTTAGATCCATTCTACTTTATATTTTCCAAAATGATGTCATATAACCTCAGCTATAGTACGAAACTAGTCTAAAACTAAAGTTAATATCGAATTAAAGTTTAACAGTCCAGTCCAATTTATTACATATTAAACTAATCCTAACGAATACAAAAGATTAAGTTCAATGAATCAACAGTAAAATACGAGATGACATTTAAACTTTTCACTTCATCTTCTTCAATTTCAGAATTTACATCATTGATAGAAGTGTACCTGGAAGTAAAAGGAAATCAATGAGATCTAGTGACAAAAACAGGATCAGCACGATGATAACAACAGCAATCAACTAGCCTCAATCAACACCAGTTACTCCACAGCAATATCAGATCAATCAACAGCAAACCAGTATATAACCCGTCACAGAAATGTAACTTCCACACAAAAACTCGACAATCAATACCAATCAAATTCCAAATTGAATGTTAAAACTAATGAGACAGTAGGATTCTCGAGCTATTTCTGATATTTTTGTATTTTTGAGTTTCGAAAATGAGAAAACAATTCCTAAAGTGAAGATGCAGAGATGATTTTATATGATTTCAGATTGGCCAGGTTTTTCAAACTCTCCCCAAACTTTGTAAAATGCTTTTAGAATTTTTAGGGTTCCGAAAAAAAACTCTCTAATGAAGGCAAATACATGCCTATTTATAGACTTAAATGGGAGGGAACTTCAGATTTCAATTATTTGCTCATTAGTCCTCTAATTTCTAACTTGTTGCACAAGTAAGTGCAATTGTTTATTTAAAATGTACACTACAGCCCTTTCTAGAATGTTCTAGCTAATTCTACCATATTCCTACCCCTTTGTAATACCCATTATGCCCTCACTTCAATTTAAAAATTACTTAATTGCCTTTTTTACTACCCATATTACCCTTGTCTCCTTAGTCTTATTACTATTACCCCATTTTCTATACCCAGAATGCCCCTACTTCTTATGGTTTATTACTAAGGGCCCTTTTTAAGATTCCCAAAATACCCCTGCATTTTAAATGTTTTACTAAGTAACCGAGCACTTTTCCCATCCTTTCATCCCATGAATTATTTATTTGAATTTTATCATAAACTAACTGATTATTCAGAATTTAATCAAATTTAACTATTGAATTTATTAATAACTAAGGGACTAACAGCTATAACCAATTCGAATAACTAATCTCAAAATATACTAACAAACATTCGAACTAATTAGTGCTGATTAATCTCAAACTAATTAAATCTGACAATTAATAGAATCGACTAATTTTAGAAAAGTTAAACAAACAAATAAAATCATTCTAAAAATTAAATTAATATCTAATTAATTATAGAATCCGTAGGTTTTAACAAAAACGAAATTTTAAAAGTCAAGGAAATGGAAAACAAGCAAAAACTCATACAAAAACTACATGCACGAAATAGAAAACCAAGGAACAGAGGTACTATATAAGAAAAAGAAGAAGAAACTTAGCTTTGGAATTTTTTAACGGACAGTCTCTTTTTTTTGAATTTTCTTTTTAGTCGTGAAAGATTTTCAGAGTTCTTCAGAGGTCTTGGCATCGATTTCTTGAATTTCTTGGTCACCGGTGAACCTTAGATCTTTATTTCGAGCCGTTTCAGTGACTTTTTAGGGCTCGAAACTTGTTACAATAGTGATGAGGGTGGTAAAGGGGTGGT